>JAJOOS010014129.1:0-18762 GCA_029582725.1 Solanum chiquidenum
GTCTCCTTTTGCCCATTCTACCTTTTCAGACACAGAAACTTCGATCAACGACTTAGGGGTATTTTTAGTATCGTTCAAGGAACGTGTCTTCTTGCTTGATTTCTCCTTGTCTTGTAAAGATAATTTTGAAGAAAAGTTATCTAGGATTTGTTCATTTGTATTGTTAGTATTATTCGGTTGATCCATGAGTTGGTTGAGTGTGAAAAATTTGGACAAATTTAGATGAGGGCTCTCTGGTGATGCAGATGAGCATAGTTCAGCAAACATGCTGAAAAGAAAAAAAGTGAAGACATGTAACTCGATTATGTGAAACACAACCCTTTGATTAGCACAATGACATGTTACGACTGAGTTAACGTTGTGCTTACCTGAAGCAATGAAGAAGATTGGTTGCTGTCAATGCTTCTTCTTGAGCTTCTGCTGCTATTAAAGAAGCTAACTTTTTCCTTCTAAGGATCCCCTTATTATAATGACGAAAAAAACAACAATAAGCACATTTGGATCATGTTGATTCTCTAATGAGTCATTTAATCTTACAAAGACTCTTTCTTTTTCATTTGCTGCATTATTATGAAAAACAATGGCATGAATTGTTAAAGGAGAACGCGAAGAAACAAGTTTACCTTCCCTGGCTTTGCGAGGTTGGCTGGTAGTGAGGACCAAGGTATGAGTGTTTCGGAAAATGGACCGTTCTCTTTAATGTTTTCTTGTTTGCTGCTGGTGCGTTTTAGAGTTGAAAACTTTGGAGTTGTTGAAAGCTCCCTGCTATTAAGCACATTGACATCTGAGTTTGAAGAAAATGCATCAGAACGACTCCGAGAAGGAGTTGTAGGCTGTGTCTGAAATTCAAAAGCAGAAAAACTCATCAGCAAACCTGTTCTATAGAAGAAAGCATATATACAAGTTTTTTTTGTCTTACCTTCGATATAAGTTTGTCGTTCAAAAAAGAAATAATGGTCAAAAACACACCTAAAGTATCACGTTTTTACGAGATACTTCAACTATTAGTTGTTCCCTTTTCCTCCCTATATGATGGTGATATTTCAGGTAGGAAAAGGGAACAACGATAGTTGAGGTGAGTTTTGATAAATAGTTCGGAATAATTCAGGTAGGAAACTTGCAAAAACGTGATACTTTAGGTGTGTTTTTGACTGTTAACTCTTCAAGAAATAGTTAAGCAATAGCAAAATTTCAGTTCTGATGCACAGGCTGTAAGGAATTGGTTTGATAAGTGATTACAAACATTAAACTTTCAACTAATAGAACAGTTATCTTTTAGTCCTGGAATACAAATTTCACAAATTTAGCAAAATTTTATGTTAGAATGTTTGATTCCTCATCTTACAAGAATGACTAAAAATGGAAGCTCTTATATTTACAAGTTAAATGTGGTTCTGATGAATAATCTGTGATACAGGATCATCATACCTGACTTTTAACCTCTGGTTGTTTCCCTTTCAAAGGTACAACCTTGTGATCTGCTCCGTTACTCTCATTTTCAACGCCTTTTGCACCAGTACCTTGATCATTTCCACCAATCTTTACGTTCTGGTTTGACACACCTTGCATATACCTGGATGCAACAACCGCCTTTTCCTCTTTGATAACAAATTTCTTCTTCTTTTCGTTCTCCTTTTTCATTTCAACCAATTCATTCAACTTTGGACCAGTAGTACTATTTTCCTGATCAGGAACCTCAGGTTGTTCCAACATTTGCATCAGATCCTTCGGGTTGCCAACAAATGGATGTCGCCCTGGAATTGGCCTCACGCCAACTAACACTGGGACCGGTGTTCCAGCTTCCATTTTGTCAACATAGAAGAACTGGCCAAGTTGCAATTTGTTGTTCAAAATGAACTCATTGTCTTCTTTTGACAGTGTAACATAAGTCGAATGAGAAGAATCGGAGACTTTAATAAAGAATCCATGGTTTGGCCACAGTTCTGAACCACTCAAGGCGGGGACAATGCTGATTACTTGTAAAAGTACTGATCTATACTCCCCGCGGACTTTTACATTGGAGTTCATACTCTGTAGAAGCTTAATCAGTACTTCTGGTACGAGAGACGCCATCGTTCACCTAAAACATGTTGCAAATTCATGTTAACAAAATTGAATCACACAAATCCAAAAGGAAGATCAAGAAGGTCCTTTCAAGAAGAGATAATGGTCAAAAAACACACATGAAGAATCACTTTTTTGCTAGTTTCCTACCTGAATTATTATCAACTATTTATCAAAAATGCATTGAAATTAACGAGTCAACTGCCATGTGGACGAAATTTTATGGGCAAATGAAGTTGTCACACACCTTTTGGCGATTATATTCAAACATTTGGTCTAGTCAGCTTCGAGATGTGTTTTGATAAATGGCTGGTGATAGTTTAGATAGGAAACACAAACACCTGATAATTCAGATATGAAACTCGCAAAAAAGTGAAAAAATTCTAATGTAGCATTCTTAAATTATTTTTGAAAATTTCCTTGTTAGAATTCCTATAGTTTAGCATAGTTTGATATGTTGAGAGTAACTAAAACATACCTGAACAATTGTGGAGCACCAAAAAACAGAAAGACAGAAGATGGAAACAAAAAACAACCAGAGGCTGAACAAATGTAAGAGAAATCCTTGTGCAACAAAAGCAACTTTTTGTGTAACTTTCTATTGCATTCAAGTTTGTGTCTAACTTATCTTGGCTTCTAAGCCAAGGCAACCAACTTTCTGGCCCTATTTCTTGCCAGCTTCATAAGGGAGGCCCTTTTATTGTTCTTCAAATGACCATTATGTCCAATTTGTGAATATGAGTCTTGTGACATTCTTGTCATTTTTGGGGGGTAATATAGTCAATTTGATGATATGGTTGTTTTGTTGGTCAGCTTAGGTATTTTAAGGAAGAGGGGGTTGAGCTGTTGTTGAGAGAGTAAGAAAGAAGTCTATGTAGGACTACTGAAAATGACATTATATTTAATAATTAGTTATGTGTAAACTTCTGCTTAGATGATTATTAGGTACTCTACTTGGCTTGATTCCTTAAAAACTTTTGTTTGCATAGTGTAATCATTGGGTGATTTTTTTTCTTTCAAGAAAACACTTCATTGCATTAGTTACAACACAGATTGGAAAGCCAGAATCCCAAGAAATCCTATTTATACATGAAATAGAAAATTCAGCTAGATTATGAGTTAACACATTCCATTGTAATTATTGAGTGATGAGCGTCTATTATTATTAGGCAAAGATTGATTAATTGGCTCATCATATTAATAGTTCTAAAACTATTTTTGTAATTCTCTGCAAACTTTTTTAAAAAAAAGAAAGATACTGTGGCACTTTCTGTTGGAATTGGCCCACATAATTGGTAAATTATTTCCTTTTAGAAAACAGATTCTGGTAGTGTTGGTGAGTCAAGCTTGTAGGCAGTCGGCTGCACTTAAAAGTTTGTTTGGTACGACAGGAAAATCTTTCTGAAAAATAAGTGATTTTTTTACTTATTTTTTAGTGCTTGATAAAGTAAGCAGAAAATATTGTCTCAAAAATATTTACATATAATTTAAGCAAACACCAAGGGGCTAGGGGTAAAGGTGTGGGGATGGTGGAGCGGGGCTGTGGGGTGGTGGGGGGACAAGGTTAGAGGATGTGAAATGTCACCAAAGGAACTTGTTTTCCGTACTTCATCAAGGAAGTCATTTTCTTCGTTGTTAAGGAATTTATTTTCTCCGAGAAAATATTTCTCAAACTTTTTGAGATGGAAAAATTGAAAAACATTTTCTGGCACCCTAACAAACACGCGATCACATTTACTTTCCCCATTGAAAATTGACTAAAAGCAAAACATCAGAACATTCAACTCTCTTCACAAGGTTACAGATGATAAAATCCCAATGAAGCCTCATGCTAAAACCTGAATTTTGCAAATTTGGATCCATTGCTACTATACTTGCATGAACAAACACATTGCATGACGCCATCGAGAAATTCCCCAGAGGTCTAGGCAATGCAAAATGACATTGTTATACATCGTGATATTATAATACTCGCGAAACATTTGATTTTTTAACACAATTCCATCTAATGATATTTACCCAAAATCAATGTATATGGCAATGTAAGAAAAGAATGACTCTTAACTTACAAAATCACATAAACATTCCTCTTCAGGGACCGTCATCTTAAGATAACATACAAAACTATATTCCGAAAAAATTGCTAGAGATAGCTAACTGGAAGCAAGGCCCTCTCAAGCTACATGATACACTAACTATACACCATACATAGATGATTGTAGAATAGCCTACCTCAGTCTCTATGTGTAAATTACTGTTTGAATATCGTGAAGGAAATTCCAATTGCTTAACCAGTGGGAACTTTTAATACTTCGGAAAGACCTATCTTGGTTTTGAATCACTTCCTTTGCTTCTGAATGTCGATAAGGAAAAAAATGATTTTGGAGCTGTACAAACAGTAAATAAACAAAAGTTAGCATGTAAAATACTTCGGATCACTGAAGCATAATAATTTTACAGACTTCAAATTTCTGCAATAGAGTAATACTGTGTTGACCCATTCAACACAGAAAGTAACAAGCATTAGAATTCAGACGGAACAACAGTACTTATTGTGCAAATGTTCAGCTGCAAGAGTGTAGAAGACTTGGGAGTTTCAACTGGACGTCTAGCCTAAATTGGTAAGATCCTAAGATTGACAAAATACCAAGAAAAATGTATTATCCAAGCATGAGTTTTTCTATAAACTTAACAAGTTTAAGGAATCTAGTAGCTAAAATCATAAAACAGATTATCTCACCCACTAGGCTAATCGGAAGCAAGGTTAAAGATTATAGCTACTAAAATGGAGTTTTACTCAAGTCAGACACCACCTGAAAACACTGTTCACCTCACACTAATGGCAGCCGGTCCTCATTTAGAAAGTAGGTTAATACCTTTTGTAAAAATTAGAAAATAAAAACAAAAAAATTGCAAATATTTAAACCAAGTAGGTGGCAATCTACAAAAATGAGAGTATATCAAACCGATAACTTAGCCAGCTATCTCTCTAAAATGATTTACAGAATAGCATCTGTTATTGAACTAAAACTAATAAAATTTGATTCTTTATAAACACATAATATTTTATTCATAAGATATCTCATGTAACGATTCGGATGCAATCGGCAATGCCAAGTACTCTCCAGCTGAAAATTTAAGAGAAGAGAAGTCAAAGAGTAGGATGCTACCCCACTATCACTCATGTGAGTCCTGTGGAAGGAAAGAAATAAGAGGGTTTCGAGGGGTACATTTGAGGAATAGTCTCTCATTCCTAGTTTCTTGTAGGTGCTCATAAAATACTAGTTTGAATAGAAGATAGGCTACCGTTTGTAGAGAATCATATTATGCTGTAGATTCTCTACTTTTTGGATTGCTTGTACATGAGATTTTCTCCTTCGTAATAAAATTATTTACCTTATGAAAAATAAAATTCTGTAAGCTTGTTCTTTTTTATGTTTTTTTCACAAAATACAAACCTGTGAGCTCTTTTCTATTATTATGAAGCAAAGTGACTACTATGCTACCACAAAAGTTCTTTACCATTTCTGTTGTCCTTATTTAATGTTTTTGCTCATATCCCTGGTGCGAAGTTTCTTCACATGGTGGCTTTTAAATGACAGAAAATAAAGAACACAGAGAGCATGACAGGAAAGACCAACTTTATATACTAAGTAGTCACCTTTAATTGAGCTCCCTGATAAATAATCCTCCTTCGATTTGAAATTATCTGGAAGTGCCAGAATAGAAGTGTGCAAGGATTGAACTGCCAGAAGAAACGATCATTCAGTTAGTAACCTTAAATCCAGAATGTCAAATATAAAGCTGGAAAGAGAGGACTGGATAATTAACTCAAACATGCATTGGAAGGAAACTGAATAAGAAAATCACCAACTAAACATTCCAAAACATCCTCATTTACATTTACATGCATAGAGGTTAAGACCTAAAAACTCCAGGGTTTGGAGTTTTTTCCATTTACTTCATGCTCGTGAAATTGACTTAACATTAGATAGGGCAAAAGTGAAATGGACCACTTTTCAAAAAGAAAACTGAGGATCTCCTTTTCTTCCAAATTTTCTTTATAGAGAAATTTTGGTAGCATCATCCCTGAATTTTCGCTGGACATACAAGAAACACTACAGTGATCTGCACAGAATATCATCTGTTACCACTTAATTTTTTCATGTATTGAATTATTTGGAAGTGGAATGAAATGGACCTAAATAGAGTTGAATGGGATATAGAAGATTCATATAGGAAACCAGATTCAATATAGCTGATTGAATGATGTAGAAAAAAAATAGGAACTTCAAAACTCAAATAGTAAGAGAGTTAAAACACACCAGCTGAAGTTGCAGATAATAAGCACGTTTATTTTCCTCAAGAACCATAATTATTTCCTTTTTTCTTATAAGTAAGTTTCATAGAATCATATCTACCTCTAATTACATGATGTGTGATTCATTATCACCTTTTGCCCTTCAAAAAAAACGTTATGAAAAAAAGATCCCTTACCTTAATCTTAATATTCAGTTACACACTTCCTATCAGACACATTTGCATGTAATTGTACTAAGTACTATTTTGTTTGTTCAAATGTCAAATTTCCTCAATAAATACACCACAAATCTGGGTATCCTGAGCTTATAATAAATATGGTAATAAGCCACTCTTTAACTGATCAATAATATCATTTTGTTAACATTGTGTCACCATAAAACAATTAACAATCAGAACAATTATTCAAATTTCAGGAGACCAATATTAATCTGCCATATAGAAACAAGAAGCATTTCTTTTATAGAATGAAACATCAAAATTTCACCTCGTTCACTGAAAACCTCATCCCCACACAAGCTATCATCGAGTGGATGCCCTTGTGAGAGGCCCATTCTTGACTTTCTAAGATATTCTGAAGATCGATTATAAGGATCACGTCCATCTTCTGTGTCATCATCTCCTTCAGAGGTAGTTGCAGAAATCAGGTCAACTAAGTTATCTGTGCCACGATTTTTCTTCCCAAATTTCAATAACCGTTTAAATCCTCCAGATGTATCCTTGCGCGATTGACTTTGAGCAGAATTCGCCACAAACATAGGTTTCTGAGCCATTCCCCATTTCTTCCTATTTCTAGATGCATCACTCTCCGTCTGACTTAGAGACTGTGAATTCCAGGACACAGGACTTCCCACAGGCGAGTCCACAGATGCATCAACATCAGATATCTCTTGAGCATAAGAAAAAGGGTGATGAGCATGTAAATTCCATGAGACGTGACTTTCTCCCCCAGAATCTTGTATGGCTCCACCAGAAAGAAAGTCAGAAGGCAATACAGCTTCCAGAGCAGAGGTCACCATCTTCTCTGAATCATGGCTCAGTCTTGGCTCCCCATTATCAAAGTATGACCGAAGTTCAGCTGTCATGTTCTCAAATTCTTCCTCTTCCTTATCCTGGAGCCTATCTGCTGTATCTTTAGGCTCAAGGACCATGTCATCATATTCGTTATCATTGTCCCGAACCTTAGATATGACAGGCGACCCTTTCTTAGTCAGACCAGCTCTAGTGCTGAAGACAGGGTCTTTACCCTTTATTAAGAAAGTCTTCGAGTCTGAATTTTTTAGAAATTTATCATTGAGACTTTGCTCCATCTGAAACCTGATTGGTGCCACAACACCATCTGAATTCAACGGAGATGCTTCCCTAAATTCTCCCACATTGGCAGAGCTTTGCCTCAAGGATTGTGATCTCCATGATTTGTCCTCCTTGACAAGAGATACCCCTTCTCTGGAGCTTTTATCACGGGTATAGTTTCTAGACTGTGAACGAGTTGTTTTACCAACTGCAGAAGAAGACTTGGTGTTTTCCTTTCTGATGTCAGAGAAGTTTGGGACAGACTGAGCAAGAGGATTGTCAGATGGAAACCTTGGTCTACCTGAAGAACTACTAGAAACTTTCTTGCCAGACCTTGGAACAGGTACTAGTGAAGTGCGAGGTGTGGATGAAGAAAAACTTTTGACAGGTAATTGTTTCTTGTTCTGAGTGTTTTTAGAACCATCTTCCCCAACAAATGTTTCATCAAAAGACCTGTCTTCACCATATTTTTTCTGCTTTGGAAATTCAGAAATACCTTCCTCTTCATCACTTTGCTCAAAAACTAATTGTTGCTGTCAAAGGAAACTTCTTCAAGGTTGGTTACACATAACAGAAAAACAACCAATCAACTCTAAGAACAAGCAGTAATATGCACGTTTGTGTAGGTATTGCTTAATTTAATGATAGAACAGAATTAAAATACCTGGTTTCTCTTCAAAATGGACCTAGAATTAAATGATTGAAGTCTCTCAGCACGTTGACGAGCACCAGAAACAGCACTGCCCTTGTCAATGGATCCTGCAAATGTGGCTTTCATATCAGCTCTACTCCTCTCTAGGCTATCCTCCAATGCCTTCAGTTTGGCTTCCTTCTCAACCCTCTTAGAATTCCATTCTTCCCTAAGTTTTGCATCCCGTTTCTGCATATATCTCTCATAGAATTTTCCTCGGGAGCCATCTGAGAAGCTTAGCTCAGAGGAAGTCCTATTTAAAAAATCTCCAAAGGTCTGATTGTTAGCCTCTTTAGTCAGTGGAGTAACAGATCTCTCTATATCATTGGAACTTGTGGAAGGTTCTCTCAACATGTAATTGTCAGATAATTGAGTAAGAGAATTATCTACAACAGGCTTCTTGTTGGAAGAAGTTGCAACTTGCCATCCTTGCATATCGCTGGCTTTGCTCTTCCTGGTAGAATTAGATTGGTCTTCAGGGGCACGTAGTTTGTGGTCAGCAAAAAACCTTTCAAGCTCATTAGCTTTCATTTTCAACACGTCATTCAACTCCTGGTTTCCTTTTGACTGCCTTACCCTCTGAACTTGCCCTATAGGGGGCGTCAAAAACAACTTGGGTCCCTCCTGAGCCTCCATAAACATTTTACCGGACAACATCACTTTGCTAGTTCCAGAATTGCTTTCATGTCTGCGATCTTGTGCCTTCCTGATCTGTTCAGCAGCACCTTGTTCTTTAAGCTTCATTAGTTGGTGTCTGAAATCCTCTCCCTTTGATGCAGAAGCACCTGCTACTTTCTCAGACGGGGCCAAATCAACCTTTTCAACTTCCTCAGTTTCACCAGGTGATCGCCATTTTGATTGCAGATAAGGAGAATTATTTTCAATGCCTTTAGCAGGAAAATATTCTGGAACTTCTACTCTTGAATTACTATCCAACTGCACAGAGTCCTTTGTAGTCCTTTGAGAGGCCTTATCTCGTTGTGAAACTGAAAGATCACTTGATCCAGGTTCCTCAGGATTCCAAATCTTGGCCTTCGCATATTCACATTCTTGCTGAGCACCTTGTTTCTTCAGGCCAGCAGCCAGATGAACCAATTGGCCTTTACTCCCTACAAACTCATCACCCCCTTGGAACCCCTTGAAGTTTGAGTTGGGAGTTGAAGCAATTTGATTGCTCTTACTTCCAGGGGATGTGAGCAACTGTCCTCCAGGTTCCAGTTGATTTTTCAGACTCTTTTCCTCAGCCCTTCTAATAAGTGTGATTGACCTAGCCTTTCCACTAGCTTGTTCTTTCCATGCATCACTATCAAAGATATCTGAAGTAGAATTTGATATAGACTTGGAAGAATCTTCAATATTCCTACAAGAACCAGTTAATTGATTTGCACCAGCCACCTCTTCCGTTTCATTTGTGTATGCAACCCTCAAATTAGCATCTGTCTGTTCATTGAATTTGCTGCTACCAACCATAGATGGAACACTACATAAATTTGGCCTGCCAAAACTTGCTGTATCAGTCAAACCTGATGCCTTTTCCTTTGGCTTGGACTGAGAAACAGAGGCAGAAGGAGTGCATTGAGGGCTCTCAGTGTCCTTGTCACCAGTCAAATCAATGCTCATATCACTGGCACCACTCCATCTTCTCAACACCGCCTTTTCAGTGACAGGAGGGACTGAGACACCAGATGACAACCTCTGAAGCTCTACAGGTTTTCCAACCACTGGCTTGCCAGCGCTCCCAGAACTTTCCTCCTTCTGCTTGTTCTCAAACAAGCTGATGCGGTCCTGCACGCTGAGCCGCCTTTTATGTCTACTATGCTCGGTCGATTCGGCTTTCTTGGATGAAGTGTCCTCTTCCTTTTCTTTCTCAGCAATGACTTCCCTTTCCTTACCCTTCTCTTCTGATTTTATGTTCGATTCTCTGCTATGTTGCAAGAGGGGTGTCAGTTGCTGACCTATCAAGGGCATATATTGGTCAAGGTGGTGTGGGTGTTGCTGTTGTTTGATAAAATAGGATTCTTGATTGGTAGAATGGGACAGAATGGATGGCTGGACGGATATAGCAGGGTCCTCGTCAATCGACATGTCTGATCCATAAGAGCAACGAACAGCCTGATCATCTCTTGGCACCCCTTTCCACGGATTGATCAAGTCTGGCCGCCTCTCACTCAAGGATATGAATTTGTTGCATGCTTCACTGAAAGGGGGAAAAAAAGAGATCCATTTATATATTTGAAATTGTAAAAAGGTAATAAATGATCTGATTCCATAACCCAAAGGGGACGGAAAGAAAAATAAGAAGCTGAAAGTATATTATCCAGTATAAAATACGAATGTTGTGGATATCATTGCTATGTAAGCATTTCATCAAGCATATAAGCAAATTATATTTGGTCAAATGTGATGTGAATTGTGATGTGATGAAAATGTGTCACCAAGGCTTAAGGGTAAGTCCTACCGAGTGGCGGTAGACCTACTTTGTTGTATAGGGCAGAGTGTTGGTCAATCAAGAATACACATGTTCAGAAGATGAAGGTAGCGAAAATGAGGATACTCAAATGGGTGTGGCATACTAGGAAAGATATGATCAGGAACGAAGCTATACATCGGAAGGTGGGAGTGGCCTCTCGGGAGGACAAAATGAGGGAAGCGAAGTTGAGATGGTTCGGACATGTGAAGACAAGGTGAACGGACACACCAGTGAGGAGGCCTGCGAGGTTGGCAATAGTGAGTGTTAGGAGAGGTAGAGTTAGGTCGAAGAAGAGTTGAGGGAGGTGATTTGGCAGGGCATGGCGCACCTCCAACTTACTGAGGACATGACCCTTGATAATAAGGTTGGAGGTCGAGGATTAGGATAGAAGGTTAGTAAGTAGCCGAGTGTTGTGTGGGAGAGAGAGGGTGCTAGTCTCCTTTCTCCTTATTAGTATTATTACCATTTAGTACTTGCTAATATCGTTTGCATCGATTTTTTATCTGTGTTATCGATTGCTTCATTGGTTTTGTTTATTTTGCCATTTTGTTGCCGTTATTTTTTTCTTTCTAACATGTTTTGGTAATGCATCATGGGGTAAGGTTTGCACACATCCTACCGTCTCCAGACTACTTGTGGGATTACACCAGATATGTTGTTCAGTACATTTAGTCAAATGTTTTGGTGAGCCAAGACTTCCAAATAATAAAAGTTTATCGCTATTTCAGCCACTTGTCAAGAAACATTATTACATACAAGTACATGGTGGAATAGTCGAGGTGTACGCAAGTTGACCCAACACCACCATTGTCACAAAAAAAAGAGTTATTTCTTTAACTATTGTGAACAATGTCCATTGTTAACTTCAAATTGTTTATTTGTCACCCAAAGTGTTGTCAGAATGTTGATCTCTAGTTTTGCAATTACATGCTTTTCATTTGTTTTCAAAAATTCTTGTGTATAACCTTTTTATGCACCTCATCTTCGTTTATCATTCACTAAACTGTAATTATTTAGCCTTGTGCATTTTAAAGTTGGCACGACTTTTCAAGTACAAGGCTTATGTGAGATGTCTAAGTGAAAAGTCGTGCCAATTTTAGGAGGTTGCCGATGGATTCCGCCTAGAAAGAATGAAGTATAAATGGGATTGTGGTGCCTAAGTGTAAAGAATTAGGATATCAAGGCACAATGTGCTAGGGTAATGGTATGATAGATGAAAATGTAAAATATGTACTTCAAATGATGACTAATATGAAACGGTGGTATGGGACTGCTAGGCAATATCCATCTACCCAGATTTGAGAGTGCATTGTCTTGGTTAAATCAAACAAACTAATTTCTTCTCATCTGCCTAAGCTTTAGTGGTAGAGTTACCTGGAACCTGCATTTATAAGAGAGTGCAAGTAATAGAATGATCGAGGTGCACACAAGTTACATCACCGCTATCAAAAGAAGAAAGTCAAACGAACTGCTAAGTCCCATTGTGGATACTTAACATGATCCAAGCCCTTTAAAACCAGGCACCACAACTTAAAACAAGTGTCTTGTTTAAATGAGAACAAAATTGGTATTACTTAGATATATTTCAGGTCATCTTAAGACAACTTTGGCTTTTATGAGTTAGGAACTTGAACCAGTTCAAGGATTTATTTGTCATTGTCCCAGACAATCTGAAACCAGAATTCAGCCACACAGCTCCAAACTTTCTAATGAGTAACCAGCTAATTTAAACACAATAAGCACACCAAGAGACTGTGGACACTTACTGTGCAGATAGGCAATTGGATCAGCATGCCATCCTAGCTTAAACAACAACAATTAAGATATTGGGGTAGATTGAACCCTACACTAACTTCTCATGAGGACAGACATAGGAGGAGGAATGAAGGTTTGAAAGAAGCTAATGCACAAAAAAGGCGTAAGATATCCTTACTTCAAGCGATGGGCACCAAACTGATCTGCAAACATTTGAAGTTCTGATACTGTGTCTAGATTGAAACCAGCAGCTGCTGCACGAGAAGAAGCTGTGCTTAAGTCCTGCCGTACTGCAGTAAGCCTCACATCAATAGCTCGCAATAACTCCTTCCTGTGTAAACAGGCAGTGGGGAACATGAAATAAACATCAAATGCTACAAGCAACCATGCATGGAAAGGCAAAAAGAGGGTATACTTTGTTGCATCAGCTGCTACTGTAACTCCAGATCCACCACTTCCTGGAAGAATTATGAAACCGATAGCAACTTCAGAGAAAACCAATAGAGAGCCACAGAACTATTGAGTAAATACAGTAATTTCAAATAAAAGTGGTCCTGAATTTCTAACCTAATAGCCAAAATTGACACACGTGAATAATGGAACAACAAACTTGGTACAGCATTTATTTATTTATTTTAAAACGGTAATTTGGTACAGCATTTATAACACACTCGAGTTTAAATAAAGAGAGCTTATTAAGTAATAACTAAAGAAACCAGGAATGCTTATCGAAATTAATGTTCATCAGATGTTGTAAAGGCGTTCAAGACCACCCTAAATGCCCATAAGCCAGAGGATTCTTTAACCAATACAGATAGGTTATCGGGCATTCATACCTGTGCTACTAAACTGATACCCTTCTCCCTGAAATAAAGGAAAAAGAAAGTTATAATTTTACCAATTATTTAAGTGACTTGTATATGACAGTTAACAATGGCAGTTCATTACCTGGGAATATATTCTTCGGGCAGCTTCAAGTTGAGACATTTCTGCATCCAAGGTATTTACAAGCTCCAAAACTTCTGGTGTGCTAACAAACCTCACAAACCTGGAATACATGTGACATCTGCGATCAATCACATCACTCTTCATTTTCCCAGTTTCTCCTGGACAAGTAGGATGGGTAATTACCTTTCTAGAGTTCCCTTTGTGAACCATGTTTCATAATTTTTACACCTTTTAACTTCAAGCTTTATAGACTGAACTGCCAATGCAACTTGTTCTTCTGCAACCTTTAAATGGGTCACAAACGGCTTTAATAATCCTGATGCCAGTTTCTCTGTATTACCATCACTGGAAACAAACAATTCACATCTGCCCAAGCAATTTACCATAATAAATGAGAGAAATCAAGAAAATTTACAAAATTTCTCCGTAAGTGCAACAAATGCATAGCTGTTACTCACCGAGAATGTTTTGGTGAAAGCTGGAAAACCGCATAATCAAGCAGCATACTGGATTCCATCTTCCCCCTCCCCTCCTTGACTAAGATAGTAGAATCTTCAGACTGGCTTCTTTCATATATACCCTCAATGCCTCTTAAATTTCAGGAAAAATCAAGAATAAGTGTGAGCAACACATAGAATCCCAAATATATATACAGAAGAACAGCAACTTTGTGAGTTTAAATAAGCTTGAGAGACAGAGTGAGTATTAGATGGTTTCATAAGCAAACAAAAAAGGAAATATATATATCTCATGATGAATAAAGAGAATGAATAATTTCAAAATATAATCTTTTACAAGATGATAGATCTTACTTCGAAAATAGGTGATTATAAGCAGAATGTGCGTGACGAGTAGAATTGACATGGACGAGTAGAATTTTATTAAAGCAAGAGTTGATATGGCATACTATTAATGTGAAATTCATTCAGATCAGGTTATACAGCAGTCAATCAGCTATGCCTAAATCCCAAACTAGTAGCACTTGGCTAGATATAAATCGTCAGTATCAATTATCAAATGCCAAATTTGGTTATAGGAAAAAATAAATTTCAAATGAAAAACGCAATGTGAAATTCCGTATAAATATAACAAGCAGAATAAGTTAGCATTTCTCATAGAGAAGTCCTAGATAAGCAAAGTTCAAGGAGGAGGTAATTGAATTTGCAAAGTAATTAGCTTTCTTGAGCAACTGAAAAATAACTACCCATTTAATTACTAGTGGAACATACAAATACAATTAAAAAAGAAAGTGAGAGAACAGCAGAAACAAGAACTGACATTAACAATGCAAAAACGGAGATCTTCACTAACCGTGCTAGATTGTCCCTATTCAGTTCATAACTCAACCAGCATTTTGGTTTTTCTATCAGTTAGTTTCCTCCTATCAGAACCTTCAATGTCCAAGCTGCTTAGATATAGAAAACCCAACAAATTTCAAATTAGCCAAATGCAATGTGTAACAACCATATAAATAAAATAAGTGTGCAATAAATTTCCAAAACTTCACAACTTTTAGATAAGCTAAATCCAAACAACTCATCTAATAAGCACAAAAAAATGGCAGCTTGTGATATGTGTGTTAGTGCACCTCACCAATATCATTATCCACCAAATTTTGAACCATGAGCCACTAGCCCTCAAGCACATGAGCATCAGCAACTAAAAGAACCCTAGCAATTAACAATTAATCGTAAAAAAAAGTAACAAAATAGTGTAAATTAGAACTAACCCTAGCAATGTGAAGGCATATATGTTCAATATGTTAACTAGATCGTTCAAATTCAGTTTAATTCTGAACCAGCATTTTGTTTTTTCGGGCTCTGTGTCAGTTCCCAGACGAATAAAAATAGCTTTGTTTTTTCTTTAAGAAAACCCTAACAATGGTGAGTGAACTGCAGGTGTGTCAACAATGGTGTTCGCTTTACTCTCTCTCTCTAGCTTTATAGTGAAATTGGAGATACAGTGGAGAGAGAAGTGTTGAGTGGAAGGGAAGGGGACAGAGTGCTGTGTATAGGACAAAATCGTAATTTTGCGACTTCTGTTTTCAAATATCACAATTTTTTTCCATTAAAGCAACCACGCCAACAATTTTCAAGTTTTTGTCGTGCTCAAAGGTTATATACCACATGGTGTTGATTACTTCAAATGTAATACACGATTGCTAAAATGTATGTAAATTTTATTAGTATTATTTTTTATATCTCAATTTATGTGATAGTTTTTATTTCTTAAAATCAAACAGTTTATGTATATCGAAATTTAGCATGTGAAATCTTCAATTTTTGGGAAATAAAATTTATATATTTGTAAATTACGTAAAAAGTACTATAAGTCATAATAATTAGCAATTCAAAATAATTAAAAAATATATGGAAAATTTACGGTCAAAGATAGACTTATTTGAATCTCGAAATTCGAAAAGTGTCACATAAACTGAGACGAAGGGAGTACTATATTTTCTTTTACCTCTCCATATACAATTCAAATTAAATTTTAATTTCTTTTCTACTCGCTCATAAAATGGGTTTGGGTCGGATCTCGAAAAAAAGAGAGATTAAATTTATACGTTTTGTTGGATTAGGTCTTGAGAAATGAAAAATGAGTGAGACGGATGATTTTTCATAGTCATGTCAAAAGTTTTATAATTAAAAATTTAGTTTTAGAATTTATTTTTTTAATTAAGTCTGTTAACCGAAGGATAAATATACCTCATTTATTGTAATACAAGAGTACATATACATCATTTGTTGGACGACGAAAAATATATGTGCATCATTTCTCTAACGAGAAATATATCCACTCTGACGCACCCCAACTTTTTTTTCTTTAAAAGAATGAAAATGCTTTTTTTTTCAAAAAAAAAATACACAAGAACAAAATTAAAAACACAAATAATATAGAAAAAAATGGCACAAAATTAAGAAAAGTTTGTGCTAAATAGCTAATGGTTAAATAAGAGTTGATGACCTTGCCATGTTTAAACTTTCTGAGGTATTTTTATAAGTTATTTTAATTAAAAATGAAATAAGGTTTTTTTTTGTTTTGCATATGGTGTTCAGTTTCAGCGTTGGAGTCCGACTAGTTTAAATTTGTGTCAGCCCCATTCGGGAGGTAACGCTCCTTATAAAAAAAATAATCATATTCATGGCTCAAACCCGAGATATCTGAATAAAGGAGGAGTAGCCTCATCCACTATACCATATCCTTTGATGGTAATTTATTTATTTTTTTAATTCATACTATTAAAATATATTCCTACATAACAAAAAATAATTTTTGTATAATCATTTTAAGACTATAAAATATATAAAACTTAGCTTATACTTAGAAAAATCAAAGCCAGAACCCAATATAAGTTTTTATGCAGTTGATGCATATATAAACTATAGTAACTCGTTATGTCAATTTTAATTTTCTGGATATATTTTATATTATAACATAAAGGGAAAATGGTCTGAAAAATACTTTAACTTTGGTCGAAATTGTTATTACGATACCAAACTTTATGGAGAACTTTTCCCCCCTGCACTATTTAATAGTGTATTTTAAAGGTATATATGTGCCCACGTAAACACATTAATTTATAATGATGCAATATTTATGATGTCCATGTGGGCACATATATACCTTTAAAATACACTATTAAATAGTGTAGGGGTAAAAGGTCCTTTCCAAAATTTGATATTGTTAAATCAAATTCGATCAAAGTTCGAATATATTTCAGACATTTTTCCCTATCATAAAATAAATTAAAGTATGGCACATTTTTTGGATATGTAGTCCCTTTCATTGCCACACTTGGAATGTAAAACAAATGAAGAATTGTTGTCACATAATGGGCATGTGTAGGTTTTGTGTCTTGAGGTTTTTCTTATGGAAACATAGTAGGCCACACTTGAACATTCATAACTCATCATTCTTCGAAGTAGATTCACAATTTAATTATTATTTATAACGATTTTAAGTTAATAAAATAATTAAATTTTTTACATATAAATATTTTAATATAAGTATAGAATTTGAATAAAAGTTGAAAATGGTAGTCTTTTTTCTCTTTCTTTATAAATATAAACTATTAATTTATAAAAGTTGCCTTTTTCCTCTTTCTTTCTGTATTTTTTCGATATTTTTAACACATGGTCATCTGTATTTGGTGTGAAAAATATTTTCTTACTCAAAATTAGGATTGATCAGAAAAAAATAAATTTGTACCGATTTAAAATTGTTTGTGGGGTCTAAGTTAAAATGTTTTTTTTTAAAATAAGGTTATAAATTGGAGGAGGTAATTATATTATCGGCCAAATACATACACAATTCCTTTTAACTTGCCACTAAATTTTATTTTGGCTCTTCAACTGAATTTTGTATCGTTTTAACCTCTTAACTCTATTTCCTATGAACCATTTAAATACAAACAATTTACCTAGTATAAGTATTCAACGCTTGTTAGACAAGCATTAAAAGGTAAAAAATATCCAATTAAATAACGATACCTATTTTATTTTCTCCAAGTCATTTGGATTTACTTTACATTAATTGTATCAATTTATCATTTTTAAGCAATATAAGAATATATATATATATATATATATATATTACCTTAAAAGCATGAACTCCTAACTTGAATGTTAAATTATTATAATATCCTAACTTAGGTTGTGACTTTTTCGATGAGTTGTGACTTTTTCGATAAGTTGTGATATATATTATATATATATATATATATATACATATATATATATACATTATATATATATATGTATATATATATATATTTATATATTACCTTAAAAGCATGAACTCCTAACTTGAATGTTAAATTACTATAATATCCCTAACTTAGGTTGTGACTTTTTCGATGAGTTGTGACTTTTTCGATAAGTTGTGACTTTTTTCAAAAGGTTGTGATTTTTTTATGAGTTGTGACTTTTCCAAAGAGTTGTGACTTTTTCAATAAGTTGTGACTTTTCAAAGGGTTGTGACTTCTCGGAAAGGTGATGACTTTTCAAATAAGACACAAAAAAATACTTGTTCATACTACCCTTTGTTGACTATAAATAGAGGGGCTTCCTCTCATTTTTCAACCAGAATTTTTTTAATCTTCTACTCTTCTTCTTCTTGCATTTTTTTTTTTTTTTTGTGATTTATTATGGTTGAGTGAGTTCAAAGTTTAGCGAAATATGAGGTACCACTATTCTAATGAAGTAAATCATTCTATCCT
>JAJOOS010014130.1:0-55532 GCA_029582725.1 Solanum chiquidenum
AAAAAAAAAAATCCGACCAAACCGTCCTATTAACACCCCTACCTAATATGATGGATTTCACTTGCCTTTATCCGGAGAAATAACAATACAATTATTAATTGGGGAAAATCTCAAACAACTTATGAACTATAAATCTTTTTAATTATATAACAAACTCCAATGTATTATTGAAAATTTACCTTTTGTCAATTTGAATATTTAGAGGTGTCTTTAGAATTACAAAACCTAGTTCATATACTTCTAATTCTAAAGCCACTTTTAAATAATTCAATTTGACAAAACTATAAATTTGACATAATAACCTTATTGGTCTATCGATACAACTATTAAATAACTCCCAAAAAAAAATTCCAACCGATAGGCTAATATAAACATACAAAACCGTTTGAGTATACTAATAAAATCAATAATATTTTTTTCGATTCAATTTATTTGTTTCATCGAAACTTACAAACCTAGGCACAAAATACTTGGCTCATAGAGCTTGGCAAAGGCATTCATGGTTTATGTCTTGGATTTATCAGGCAAAATGAAATTCTGGGCCATGTCTTGTAGTCTTGCATATGCTACAATTATTAAATTTAGTTAGCCATTCTTATTCTAGGTAGACTATTAGATTTTTCTCTATTTGACCTATTTTGTAGGCACATGTTCAACAAAAAACATTACTTTAAATTGAAGAATGAAGACTTGTATAGCATTCATTCATTGGGAAGACTATTAGATTTTTCTCTATTTGACCTATTTTGTAGGCACATGTTCAACAAAAAAACATTACTTTAAATTGAAGAATGAAGACTTATATTCATTCATTTGGAGGACCTCATGCTGAGGTCTCTAATAGAAGCTTCTCAATGGCTAAATTAAAGCATCATGAACTCTTCTTTTATTAGGGAAAAAAAAAAGAGAAAATGTTTCAACTTTGATCATTAATTAATTAAAGATAATAATAAAAATAATTGTAGTTGCATTGGTATTTAATTTGTATGATTTTATCTAGGAAAAATTATATGGTTAAGCAAATATATACTAGTTAATTAGACATCATAGTTATAGTTTTAGTTGATTACCACTCGCGACCAGCATTTAGTGATAATTACATAGGCTGAAATTTTGAGTTTGTATAATTCAGAATTTGTATAACTTTTGTATAATGTAATTTTGTATAATATAATTTGTATAATTGTTTAAAGTTCAGATATTTGTGTTCATATAAAATTGTTATTTCGATTTATACAAAAAAAATAGTTCAATTAAACAAACGTACCCGCAAATTATACAAACGAGACAGTTAAACTATAGTTACATCTTTTAAATATATAAATTATAGTTACGAAGCATAATTAAATTTATTATAATAGCTATTTGTGAAAATTCTCCTAGCTACTTTATCCTTAAGGTTTTTAAAAGTTATTATCGTGCTGCTCCCCTGAAAATTTCTATTCCAACTCTTTAAATAATATTCTTTGATAATATTTTATGGATTGTGTTTTTCAATATGTTATTTCGTACTATACAATTTTTTTTGGGGGATCTTTTTTCCATAAAAGGTCATGAAAAGATTTTTAGAATGTATTGCTGCATATATTACTTTCTAGGCTTTATTGATAAGACATGTATTACTTTCTAGGCTTTCTTTGTTAAGAGATTTGCATTTGTCCATGTTATCAAACTTTGAGAATTAGAGGGTGTTTAGATTGGATTAAAAGTTGATTAAATTTAATTTTAAGTCGGTCTTTTATTTTTGTAAATATTTGATAAATATTTAAAAATAACTTAAAATAAGTCAAAAAGACTTAAAATAAGTTAGGAAGTGTTTGACAAAGTAAAAAATGACTTAAAAGAATAAGTCAAAAATCAAAAGTAAATCTCTCCCACTTTTTATTTTTTGACTTAAAAGTGATTTAAGTCAAAAATAAAAAATAAGCTTCCCATTTTTTATCTTATTGACTTAAAAGCTACTTTTTAAAGTTAATTCAAATGGGCTCTAAAACCCGTTTGGATTGGTGGGGTTAAGTGGGGTGGGTCAACAAAATGCTTAAATGGGTATTTTATTATTTTTAATTAACAATTTAGCTTTTAAGAAAAAAATTATTTCAATAAAATTTAGTAAAAAGTTATTTAAATTGGTTGAGTGACTTTTTAGGTGAAATATCAATAATAGAGTGACTTTTTAAGTAAATTATTTTAAGTTGAGTGACTTTTGGGTTATACAACAAAGTTAGTAACTTTCTAAATAAACTACCCTAAGTTGAGTGACTTTCTAAGTGTTTATCTCAAGAAAATGAGTCATTCTTTTTTAAACAAACTAAAAAGGAAAGTAAGTTATTCTTTTTTAAATAGAGAGAGTATTTTCTATGTTTCGTTATTTTTATTTATACTCTTCACTTGCAGTTTTGTATTTCAAAATCGATGCCCATTTGTTAATTTTCGTAAAAATAAAAATTGACAGATGAACATCGAGTTTTTTTTTAAAATAATTTTTTTAGAGTTTCTCTGTATATTTGTGCGAAAAATAACCGATAAAAGTGCATCAATTTTTTATTTTTTTTTAAAAACCATTGACAATTTGACGGAAACAGTCAAAGTTTTAGCTTTTTTAATAGTGTTATTAGCAATGAACATAATCCTTTTAATTTTTTTTTATTGAAGATGGATTCTTTTTTTATCCGTATTGAGTTGAATTAATAATTAGAAAGTGAGCATTTGAGTCAACGCCGTGTATTTTTCATATCATCTCGACTATCTGAATTTAACTCAAATACTCGCTTTCTAATTTTTAATTCAACTTTATATGAGTAAAAATAACTCATATTCAATAAGTAAAAAAAAAAACTCTTGTTCATTCCTAATAACATTATTGAAAATGCTGAAATTCAACAGACTCTATCGATTGTCAATGTTTTTTTAAAAAAGAAAATCAACGCACTTTCGTCATTTATTTTTCACACAAAATACAGAAAACTATTAAACAAAAATTACTAATAAAAAAAACAATTGATGTTCGTTCTTCAATTTTAACAGGCGGATGTCAGTTTTTTAAATACAAAATTGCAATTAAAGACTATAAATAAATAAAAAATAAAAAAAATCATAAAATTAGTATTTTGTGTTTAAATGATACATAAAAGACGAGATTGAAGAATTAAAATAGAACAAGATTGAGATAAAGTGGTAAAATGAAAAGTGAGAGCAAGTTAAAGGATTGTTTTGTAAATTTGCTATTTTCCCCTCTCTTAATAAAAATAATTTTTTTCATAGGACATAAGTTTATATTTCTATATCATAATATTTGACAAATTATGTCAGATCTAAGACTTCAATTTCTCCGAAACTTATTCCCCACTAGTCATAAGTTCAATAATTAAATAGCAAAAATTAAACATCAATTCAAATGGAAAAAGTGTGCAATTTTTTTGTCAATGGAGATGACAAAGATAACTGGTGATTTTTCATAACTTCTAAATTATAGATTACAAGTAAACAATGCACAATTATTTATCAAAAAGACCTGAAATTGAACTTGAGTGTGCCCAAGTTCCTCTATTCTGGCTTGCATAATTTAGTATAACCATATAATTAGTAATAATACTTCATCAAAGAATGACTTCACCCTGCTCCAAAAGTAATGGCAGGAAGAATGACAATGACATCTCTAACATATCTGCTGCCTGTGTAATTGCCGCGAGTTCCATGAGCTATTTAGCTGTGAAGGAAAAATTACTGTTGGCAACCTCTTGCTTTCTTCGACGTGAGGAAAGTCAATGGTATAATGAAGCCCACGACTCTCATGTCGGGAAAGAGCACTGCTAACAACCAGCTTGGCACAACAGAAGAGATTCCTCATCTCACAAGCCTCTAATCCAACCATAGTCGGTTCCCAGCCATGCTGAAATAGGTATCTTTCCCATTTTAACTCCAACTCTATGATTCTGGTTTCTGCAAGGGTTAGTCTTGAGGTAGACCTAACAATGCCAACGTATTCCCACATGATTGACTGCAGTTCTTTCCTCACTTCCCTTGTCCGACGAATGACTTTGTTAAGTACTGCATCTCCTAGTAACAAGGGGGCTACAGGCCTCGGCCACCAATTTGAAGCACTGTGATCAATTTTAGATATGTTCATGTGATCAATTGAAGGCTGTACAGCTCTTCGTGCAAACACTAGTGCTTCAGCCAAGGAGTTGCTAGCAAGTCGGTTTGCACCATGCAAACCAGTACATGCAACTTCACCTGCCACATAAAGACCTCGTACATTAGTCTCACCTTCAAGCCCAGCACGGACTCCACCACACATGTAGTGAGCAGCGGGAACCACTGGAATCGGCTGCTGTGTTATGTCTAACCCATAGCGGAGACACTCAGCAGCTATATTAGGAAAATGAGAAAGAATCTTCTCTTTGGGCTTGTGACTGATATCAAGAAGAACATACTCTTCACCGCGCTTTTTGAGCTGGTCATCAATACTTCTTGCTACCACATCTCTCGGGGCAAGCTCTGCTCTTTCATCATACGATGACATAAATCTCTCCATATCTAAGTTGTAAAGGATGCCACCATCACCTCTGACAGCTTCAGTTATCAGAAAAGCATTCTCTCTGGCATTTGATGGTCTGATGGGAAGGCCTTCATCAGCCAAGGCAGTTGGGTGGAATTGCACAAACCTGGCAACACAAGTCAGAGAATTGTAATTATTAATGCAATCTTCGAGAATAGTTCATCAACCTCGCAAACAAAGACCTGTCTACCATCCAAGATGATCAAAGGAGGACCATCAATTAGAAAGCCGCTAGTCTAGAAATCTTTTTTACATCAATTAATCCCCCAATGAAGAATTTGATACCCGTCTTCCTGAAAAAATTAATTTGCATATCCCTTTCTACGTCAATTAAATCCCCCAACGCAACCTTTGGAGATAATCCATCAACCTCGCTAACAAAGATTTGTCTACCATCCAAAAAATGATCAAAGGAGGACCATCAATTAGAGAACCGACTGCTAGTCTAGAAATCTTTTCTACATCAATTAATATGAAGAAAATTTGATGCCTTTATACTGAAAAGTTCAAGTTGCATATCCAATGTCATCCCGCACAACATTTTGAACACACCCTTGTATATTTATCAAAAGTGCAAATTCTGAATGAATGCAGAACAAGATGCAAAAATCAAGGAGGCAAAATATGGATGAAATCTAGATTGGCAGATTTTACAACACAGCTCACTAAAGCAGAGGCAGAAATATGCTATAACAAGAATGCAACGCTGAGGATTACTTACTCCATGTTGGAAATTACAGCTTCAGCTCGATGAGCCATAGCCATTCCATCTCCAGTGGCAACCTACAACCATCATATCAATATGAATCAGAACTTTACACATGTCCATATTCAACAAAGTTACACTTTTCCATTCATTGATAAAGGCATAAATGATCAAATATAAAAACAGAACTGGCCCCAACACCAATTTCTTTAAAAATAAAAAAAGATAATGGGCAGAAAACCCAGGTTAGTACAACTTTGAACTATTTGTCTTGCTTCCATTGTACAGAAATTATTGGTGTATAGAATAAGAATTTATTATCTTCATCATATACGAGATAAGAATCTACACTTCCAAGCAAAGGATCATCTGTATTCCTACCCAGATCATCTGTTTTTTAGTCTTACCTTTTCCTCTTTCTTTTGGCAATTAGGGAAGCGAGCTCTTATTTCTGATTGCATATTAGCTTAACATGCAATTGCTATACGGTAGAAAAATTAATACTCTGTGGAATGTTGTTTGCATCAATGTCAACTCATAAAATCCTTATGAATTATAAAAGATACTTCCAGATCAAGCTTATCACCAACAACTAAATGCAGAAGCCTGCTAGTCAACAACAACTTACCACAGTGTAATCCCATGAGTAGGGTACGGGGAAGGTCAGATATACGCAGACCTTACCCCAACCCGTTGCGGGGTAGAAAAAGCATGTTAGTCATATGGTAAAAAAGTAAGTATTTGCCACCTCGCACCAAGGAAGGGATTCCCTTTCCCACGTTCTCCTTCCATATCACTGTTTAGGACTCTGAATAATTTACTGATTATAAGGAGTGACATTACTATAACTAACAACATTTTGGAGGAGAAGATATTGAAACCCATACCGGCGGATTAGTAGTACTTGGATAGATATGTCCAGCTCCACCTGATGCCAGTAAAGTCACTTTTGAAATGAATCTTATGACCTACAAACTCAAAGTAAGAGCGCAGAAGCCTAAGAAATCAATTTATAACATTTTGAGGAAATATTCAAATCATGGAGGTGAACATGAGTGAAAGCAACTGTACTTACCTCCTGTGTTTCCGTGTTTATAGTATCAATGCCGTGACAAACTATGTCAGAACCATCCTGCATTTGGCATACAAATTAACATTAGCAAATACTTATGACTTATCGAACAGTTCATCCTTTCTCAAAAAAATCCTTATTGAACAATTCAATTGCCAACTTTACACAACTATCATCATGTTCAATTTGTCGTTCACTTGCATGACACTGCTTGCTTAATCATATCTACTAGGGACATTCCTTAAGTTTTGACCAAATATAAGCAAATGCGCATAAGCAATATTTGTACAAACAACATAAGCAAAAGACTAATGCCAAGTTTAATTAGATTAAAGCAACAATCCTTCATTTTGGACCAAATTGATGCTAAAGGAGAAATTTTTTCTCCATAATAACCAATGCAAACAGTTGTTATCAAGGAATAAACTTACCTGGGTGGTCAACAAATCTATAGCAAAATGGTGTTGAAACACATATATATTAGGATCCTTAACAACTGCCTCTAATAGGGCTCTTCCTATCTCTCTGCCTGTCATATCAGCAGCATGTACTATTCGGCGATGGGAGTGGCCCCCTTCCCTGGCTAGATGCAGATTGCCATCCTCCCCATGATCGAACGAAGCACCCATAGCAATCAGTTCTCTAATTCTCTCAGGTCCTTCAGTACACACAACCTGGAGAATGGAGATGCACTTTAAAAGAACGAAGATTTTAAAAGAGTAAACTAAAAAAAATATTTTGGAGTAATAAATCAGTCATTTTGTAAGTTTCATTTGGAACATTGATTGCATAAGAAGCACAACTATATGAACCAAGTTTTTTCCCGACTGAGAAGAAGATATCAGTTGTGATGTCCCACCAATCAAGCACAACATAAAACTTGGATATATTTGAAGAGAAGATAAACAAAGATAGCATAGAGCAAACTAATTGGTGTCCCTTAAAAAAATGATGCTGATTTAGGGAAGTGCTAATGATACCTTTGTGTGTTCTCACTAAAAAACAAAAAACAAAAAACAAAAAAACATATGGTACAAACTAAATGAAATCCCACTATCAAACCGAAAGACAACACAAGTTCACTTCCAGTTTTATTCTTATTTCTTCCTTCTTGCATGTCACCTTCACACTCTCTTCTCCAAATGTTCAAATACAGAAGTCAACAATCTAGCATAGAGCCTTTCTTGTAATATTGCTTTCTGGCACTTCAGCTTCAAATTGAAAACAAGCCTAACTGCCCCCATTGCTCTTACTCTTTCCCAATTTTTGGCAGTTCTACATCCTGCGGCAAAAGCCGCCTAAACAGAAAGTTCCTTTGGTTTCAACCTGAAAGATAGATCGAGAACTTTCCTATTCATCCAACCAAGTAGTCTGGGAATAAAATAGGAAAAGAAAAGGAAAATAGTCTCCAAAGAGAAAAAAAGCTGAAAAACTGGCAACTGCTTTACGGAACTGAAGAGACTATAATATTCTGTGGACTTACTCTAACAGTCTCCTCATCACAGAGGTAAGCACCTGCCACAATTGTATCTTGCATGTGGCTCTCCACTGAATCCTTAGGGCAGAGCACGGCACTAACACCACCTTGAGCATAGTTAGTGTTACTCTCATGAGGCTCGGCCTTGGTTATCACAGCCACAGTTCCATGTTTGGCAACCTCAAGAGCATATCGAAGGCCAGCAATGCCACTACCAATCACAGCAAAATCAAAATACCTAGTTGAGCCTTCTCTCTGGCATGATTTGATTGTTCCTCTGTGAGACTTCCGGTTTATTTTCACTTGACATTGTGAATAGTTACTTCTATCAACTTGTAAGAGTTGGGAAATCCAAGAAGACCTGAAAAATTTAATTAGCACATGGTCACAACCAGAAAATAGACATAATAACCTTTTCCAGAAAATGAACATAATAACCTTTTCTCTTTTCTGAGGAATCAGGAAATGACTCAAAAAACGAAACTTCTAGGATTCTGTCACCTCATGAAAAATATATTACTGGTTTACCCCTAAACATGTAAACAAAGATTCCTTTTCAGTAAGTTCTTATTTTAGGATAAATAGTCCTGCAGACAACATGTGAATGAATATCACCATTACAAGTTAATAACATCTTAAGAACTCCAAAATAAATTATTGTTAGCCGAGAAGAGAGGAGAAGGGGTACTACAAATAAGATAATATACCAGGGAAAAATAGATAGAGAAGGAGATATAGGTGAAAAAGCATCATCGTAATACATACCAATGGATTTGGTTTTGCATGCCGCTCAGGATCACAGTAGAATGACAATGAGCTTTTCCATAGCTATTCCTCCGATAGACAGGCTCCCTCAAATATAATTGTCCACTTCCTGAAGCTATACCAGTTGCCATATGATCTTACTGACTGCCAATCCAGGTCAAAGGAATGGGTATCAGATGAGCACTCGAGGTTAGAGTATTTGTGAAACTAAACATGTAAAAAAAATCACCTTGATCACCTCTAAAAACATCCTAACAGGGCAAGGATTGAGCTAAACAACAAAATATTGGCCATTGGCATTTAGATAACTTCTACCAATCATTACACACGTATTTCCAAAGTTTATGCCACTTTTTTAAAATATGATTGATGTAACTATGGTTGAGAGTGTAGGCAATAAATTTTGAAATTACTTCCTACTTAATTTTGTCTAATTCACTTCAATGTGAACCAATCTTCTTCGAACTTTGGCTTTGTAAGATGTTCTTCAATTCTTTGCGTAAAACATTTTTCAAGCTCAAGCTAATCAAATAATAAAATTATTACAATTGAAATGGCATTCGTTTTTTATGACAAGGGAAACCGCAGCTGCTACCCTTCGAGTGCGCAAAGGGTAAAACCCCCACTCCTATGCAATAGCTTGCAAACCACATAGGAGAGGTAACCCGCACTAGGCAAGTCCGGTGCGACGAACTCGACTCAGAAGGCAAACCCCTTGCTTTCGCTGGCAAGGGGTTTCGAACTTGAGACCTCCAACATGGAAGTCACAAGCCCAAACCACTGGGCCACCCCGAAGGGTTGAAATGGCATTCTCTTAAACTTAAATGTCTTTTAAAGCATGATAATCACTATGATATTTGTGGTTTAAACCTATTTTTGGAGCAAAAAAGTGATAACAGAAGCACAACTAGAAAATAATACTTTAATTAGGCATATTCAATCCTGTGAAGTCTTAATTCTATTTTTAAATGTTTATATTGATTATAGAATAACTTAAATAGTGATCCTTCTAAAACAGTTTCTTTATACACTACCCTCCTCCATTGGCTAAGTTGTTACGCTCAATTGAAAAAGTTCTCAAAACTAAAATCAATAAAACAACATTATTCGAATTGAAAAAAACAAATGATAATCAAAATATAATTTAGATATAAGATCAAACATTTTTGGGTCATTACCTTCAAATCTATTTTCTTAGAGAAAAACTTTTTTAATCTGTTTTTGGGCTAGGATTGTCAGGCAGGCAAAGAAAAGAGCAAAAAATGGAAGAGAAAGCAGAATTGAGTTGCATGTGTGCTACAGGATAAGAGAGAACCCTAAATTCAAATCACAAACACAACTCCACAGCTTACAGAAAAAACAATTACCTTAACGCAGCTAAAATGGCGCTTCAACAAAGATAAGTTGGGAAAGAAAGCAAAGTGCAGAGTGCGGAGAGAGAATTGTATGAACAATAATATAGTGAATATATGCACTTTTCCAATGAGTGGCGTTAGAGGAAAAGTAAGGGCAGACGATCCCACTTGCGTTTCCTCCACAAACAAATTGGACCAAAATAGTCCTCTGGACATCCTTTTTACTTGTTCAATTTTAGTTTTTTTAATTTATTTCTTTTTATTCATTCTGTTCAGTTATTCACTATTAATTTGACATAATTATTAAAAAGAAATAAATAATAAGGATAATATTACTATATTATTTTTTGACTTTGTTTAATTTAATTTTTACAAAATGTGTTAGATGATAAATAATATTTAATAACAAAGGTAAAATAGATTTAAAAAAAAGATAAATTATCTCTTGATTTTCAAAATTGAACAAGTATTGTTGGACAACTATTTTTAGTATAATGAGCAGTTATTATTGGACGGGGGAGTATTTGTCATTTTTTTACAAATTTAGGAAAGACAATATTTTTTATCTGTTATATCCTCAATTTATTTAGAAGATTAATATTTTTTTAAAAAGATAGAACATTTTTAATGAGTAAGTTAATTTTAAAATTCTATTAATTAATAGGAATAAAACAATAAATATACTATAATAATTATTATTATTTTAATAAATGTGTCAATTTAAAAATAGATAAGTGAATATGAAACAGTGTGGGTAGAATCCAAATTTCAGCCTTAACTTCTTCTTCTTTTTTCCCAAAAAGAATTCAAATTTGTTCTTTTCAAAAAATAATAATAATAAAACACGTTGGAGTGTTTCTTTTTTGACTTCCCTCTAGCCCACCCGCATGCTTGCGTTTCAAGCTAGTTTCGTATTTCATTGTCCCACTATCCAGAGGCGTATCTAATGGGATCATCGGATTCACGTAAATTCATGGTTTTCTTTTGAGATTATATATAATAGTGTTATATTTTTAAAAATATTGAAATATAGATGTGTGAATCCACATTCGGAGTATCACATGACGCAATTATGACTAGATGCATCTCTCTCCGAGAGGTTAGAAATTTAAATTTTATATTTATCTTATTTTATTTTTCTTTTTAAAATTAGATAACACTTCTCTAAGTGGTAATTGGTAGCACTTTTGGTATTTTAAGTAATTCAATATATATATATATATATATTGAATTAATTAGAAAAGATAAATTTTTTTATTTGTTATACCCTCAATTTATTTAAAAGATTAATATTTTTTTAAAAAAGATAAAATATTTTTAATGAGTAAATTAATTTTAAAATTTTATCAATTAATAAAAATAAAATGATAAATACGTTATAGCAATTATTATTTTTTTAATAAATATGTCAATTCAAAAATAGATAAGTGAATATGAACAGTGGGGGTAGAATCCAAATTTCGGCCTTAACTTCTTCTTTTTTCCCAAAAAGATTCCAAATTTGTTTTTTTCAAAAAATAATAATAAAACACGTGTCTTTTTTTACTTCCCTCTAGCCCACCCGCATGCTTGCGTTTCAAGCTAGTTTCGTATTTCATTGTCGCACTATCCAGAGGCGTATCTAAAGGATCATCGGGTACACGTGAATTCATGGTTCTCTTTTGAGATTATCTATAGTAGTGTTATATTTTTAAAAAAGATTGAAATATAGATGTGTGAACCTACATTCAGAGTATCACATAACGCGATTATGATTGGGTGCATCTCTCTGAGAAGTTAGAAATTTGCATTTTATATTTAACTTATTTTATTCTTCTTTCTAAAATTAGATAACACTTCTCTAAGTGGTAATTGGTAGCACTTTTGGCATTTTAATTAATTCAATATATATATTAATTTTAGACCTATAATTTTAAAATTTTAACGGGTTTCGGTAGTAAGAACCTAAATGTCGAACCGATCAACATTTTTATAATAGTGCATCCATTATCTCAAAATCATGTATATGCCTCTGGCACTATCTGCTTAACTTTTATTTCTACAAAAAAAAAGTCTAATATTATAAAAATTTAAATACAATAAATATTAGAATAAAGTTATGCATAATATATATATATATATAACAGAACTCTAGGCCCGTCTACGTGGCGTCACCACAAACCAGAATTTCCTTTCAATTTATTTATTTTCAAAACTAGTCTTCCCTTTTCATGAAAAGTTGTAACTTTTATGAAAAGTTGTGAATTTTATGAAGAGTTGCAATTTTTATGAAAAAATGTGACTTTTATGAAACGTTGTGACCTTTTTGAAGGGTTGTAACTTTTCCAATGATTTGTGACCTTTTCGACAAGGCACACAATAAGCATTTGTTCACACTACAAATTGTTGTCTATAAATAGAGGGATTTCTTGTCACTATTATTTGTAGATTTTTTTCCGCTATAAGGTAATCAAATTCAAATTCATTAATTAAGTTTCTTATAAAGTTTGTTCATTCCTCAAAGTTTTCTTCCTCCTATTTCATGGAGCTTAATCTTTACTACTATAAGTCATAGTGATTCATGTTACTATGGCAATTTCTTTTTGCTATCTTGGTGAATTTTTTTTTAGCAACTTTCACATATAGCAAACATAAAAATCATATTTGTATGTTATATCTATAGTTTGCATAATTGCGCTCCATAGCAAATTTTATGTTTACTATGAAGCTTTTGATTTGTATAATTCGCTCGATACATCCAATTTTATACAAATTGTTCAGTTTTGTATAAATTCATTTATACATTGTAATTTGTATAATAAGATATATATTTGTATAATTATAAGTGTATAGGACGAAAACATATGTATTTGTATTTGTATATAGATTTTTCTCTCGTTTTATACAAACACACACATTTTATATATTTGTATATCGAATGGGTAATTGTATACCGAAAATGGCTAATTGTATACCGAAAATGGCAAAAATATGGAAAGTTTGCTGCGAATTATAAATAAAATAAACTATGGCTATAGCATTTAATTTGAATTAATAGTTTGTTATTTCATACAAGTTTCCCTTTTTTTTTACTCTGTTAAATTTTTTAGCAATGATGATTGAAAATTGATATTCTTTTTTGTTCCTTTCTATAGGTTTCTTCATATAAACAAAGAAAATTGATTTTAATTGCAATGCGGCATTACTACTCTTGCACTTCTTAGTCCGCAAACGTTGCTGAAATGGTTGAATTCATTACATTTGGTTCTTTAGTAAACATAACTTTTATTTCTGCCACTATTATTTGTAGTTTTTTTTTTTGCTATAGGGGAGTCGAATTCATATACATTAATTAAGCTTCTTATGAAGTGTGTTCCATTTCTCAAAGTTTTCTTCCTCCTATTTCATGAAGCTTAATATTTTACCGTAAGTCATAGTGATTCATGTATCTCTTGCAATTTCTTTTTGCTATTTTGGTGACTTTTTTCGAACTCTGTTAAAAATTTCAGTAAGGATGATTGAAAATTTATCTTCTAATTTGTCCCTTTCTACAGGCTTTTTCATATATTTTTTGGAAAAAATTGCTTGTGGATTGTGTTATATTTGATAGCATACAACAATAAATATGTGATAACTAATATGAAATCAATGATGATGTTTGTTAAAAGAACCAAACAAATTGTTCTCTTGCTTGCCACAGTTAATATATTAATTTGATTGTTTTTTCTTACATACAAACATTTTGTATGGATTGAGGTATACATATTATCGTCTTTGTAGGAGAAAATTACTGAATTATTTTCCAGTAGATAATGAAGAAAAACACAGATACAAAGGCTCGAAAAAAAGTTTGGTTTATTATCAGTTCCTTCCAAGACTCTCCAAGTAAAAAAATTTCCCCTGTTTCTTTCACTTCTCAATCCTGGCAATAGTAATGACTATTCTGAGACAATGAGGAAAAACATAATACGACATATTATAATAAAAAAAGAGATTGATGGAGGTTCGTAAGAAAGGAGCCAAAGGTACTCCATTTAAATTTAGTTAATTATGTTCTTGTGTGGACGTGATGTTCCACTTTACTTGGGAGTGTTGTTGTTCGAGACTTTTTGGTCTCTTCTTTAATGTCTGATGTTGTTCTTTATAACTTCTTGAAATTTAGAAAATTTCATTACTTCTGACCAATTATTTCCATGGAGATTTTCTTCGACTTCTTTCTTATACTTAAAATCTCTCTATGACTCATAATTTTTGTATAACAAAAACAAAAATTAAAAAAATATAGCACTTGAAAATTTCAGAAGAACGCTTTGCCTTAAGATTATAAAATGTTCTTGACAATGTAGTGTATATATCGAAAATACAATATTACTAAATGATCATATGTAAGCTTAATAAAATAATTCAATCCCGTGCAAAGCACGGATAATTTACCTAATTTATTTATATATATTAATTAAATTCTGAACTCTCAATTATCTAAATTATAATAAACAGTAGGGTAAGATGATTTCAAGAGTAAGGGCTCAAACCTTCCTTGAGAAAAGCTGGATTTATTACCTTCTTTATTTTATTTTATATGATATATTTTTTTTTAAATGGTTTATTATTTATATTTAAAAATAATTTGACATTAAAAATCTTGTTTTATTAATATCTTGTGAACAATAAACTTAGTTGTGGAGTTCAATAGATCAACTGACTTTTATTTAGCTATTTGTTTTTACTTGGCTTCTTTTGTTCATTGAACCCTCGTATTTATCACTCTGCCAACTAAACAGTAACACTCATCAATTTTGCACGTGAAATTTCACGTCATTTTTTAATGACACGTAAGTAATTAAGAGTTAAGAAAAATCAAATAGATCAATTTTGCAATTTTTGAATTTTTTTAAATAGCCATCTTCTTTCTATTTGGTCACAAATTGAGCACCAAATTCATACCAAATAGATTTAAAAAAAAAACAATTCCCCCATTTAACTTATAAAATCAACTATAAGTTCACTAACACAAAATCAATGAACCTCAATCACAATTTTTAATTAATTTTATAAATTCACATGACCTATTTGTTATTCTTCAAACTTTTTCAAACTCCTTAATGGACTAGTAAATTTTCTCAATACTCACCATTCACATTATCAACATCTCCTCTTTGAAACCAACTAACAAAATAATGATCTCAATATTTATAAAACCTAAAAACTGAAAACTTTAGAAAGTTGGGGTGACTCATTTGTTTAGAAAATTAATGAGAAGAGGAGGAGGAAGAAAAGGAAGAGGAGAGTGGATGTGATAGGTAAATTCGATGATGAAGAAAAAAGAGGGTCAGAGAAAGAAGAAAGTTGGGGGGGGGGAGGTAGGTGAGGGGCGGAGGAGAGAGAGTTGTGGAGAAGAAGAAAGTTGTGGGTGGGTGGAGGTAGTGGGGGGAGAAGAGATAAAGAAGATGTTTTTTTTTTTAATTTTGTTAAATTGGTTTTTTATATAAAATATTATTGTTTTAACTCGCTTTCAAACACATGTAAATATGTATTTTTCCAACTCAACAATATTAGTGTCACATAAGTTTGGTCAATGGTCAGAGAGATTTAAAAATATTGTGTTCTAATATATATAAGGGTTTAGTTGACAAAATGATGAGTAAAAAAATTCTACCGACAAATAAAGTCTAGTACAAAGATCTCTCAAGTCATTTCGCCTTTTATTTTATATGATCAATTTCTATACATATGATGAACATAGCCCAATGAGCATTTCATAAATAAAATGGTTTGATGGTCCAAAGGTTGTTTTTTGTAATTTTAACAAATGGCAAAAATTGAGAGGGTTTAATACATAATCAACAACAAACGATGGTCACTCAACTTTGAATAATTCACTTAGAAAGTCACTCAACTTTGAGTTGTTCACTTAAAAAGTCACTCAACTTTGTTTTATAACTCAAAAGTCACTCAACTATTAGTTATTCACTTAGAAAGTCACCCAATTATTGATATTTGACTTAGAAAGTTACTCAATCAGTTTAAACAATATTTTTATTAAATCTTGTAAAAATACAAAAAATAATTAAACTATTTTTAAAAAAAATGTTAATAAGATGCTTATTTAAATTTTTTTATTGGATTTTGTTGAAATATAGTTTTTGTTTTTAACTTTTTTTTAAAAAAAAATAGCGCGTTTAGTTTTAATTACTTCTTTATCAATTTCAACTTCTTCTTTTTTATAATTTTGTACAGTAACATATTTAATACTAGTCATACAATTACTAGAACGGAAAAGTTTTTTTTTGGGTCAATTGTAGTATGTTTTTTCAAATATTATAATTAAATAATTGGAGCAGATCAATAAGATAATTAAAATAGATATCTTATTATTTCTTTAAAAAATAGTTTAAAATAAAAGTTAATGAAAAATTATGTAAATTGAACGACTTTCTAAGTGAAATATCAATAGTTGGGTGACTTTCTAAGTGAATCATTAATAGTTGAGTGACTTTTGAATTATAAAACAAAGTTCAGTGACTTTTTAAGTGAACAACTCAAAATTAAGTGACTTTTTAAGTGAACTATTCAAAATTAAGTGATCATCTGAGATATTAACTCGTTTTATGTTATACATGCCATATTCAACACTTCAATGGACCCACTATATTCAATGTCACAATGAAGGGCATCATCTGTAATTTAATTTAAAAATGTGCCTTTTATAGAGCTATTGATGTGGTCCAAAGAATAAAGTTGGTGATAAACTTATTTAGTGCATCAAGAGATTTGTAAAAATATTCCAACAATAACTTAGTTGGTATTCTATTATTCGAATATCATAACATTTTTTCTTAAACCTTGGTCATGCTTCTTGAACATCTTCTTCTATTTCCTGTATGAAATATTGGATTTCATCCCTCAACTAATTTTTTTTAGATGAAGGGAAAAAACTTTCGAAAAATGCAGTAGTCAACTAAGCTCAAGTAGTAATTGACCTAAGCGATAATTATCGCAGTCATGTAATCACTTCATCCTTGATAGAAAATGGAAATAACCTCAAGCAAATACCTTACGTGATTACTGGAAATGTGAATGTTGAACGAATGATCATTATTTCTAAAATCCTTGCCGAAAGTAAATGTTTAAAGGAATTAAGTTGGATTATGCTTAGACTTAAAAACTTGATTGTTATTAATACGAATGCTAAACTAAGGTTGTGGATTTCTATTTTGGATCGTAACAGTAATCTAATTGCTTTTATAAAACTCTAATCAAGTAATCTTGAGGTACAATAACTAACTTTTCTTATGTACAATTAGAGTCATTCTGATCCATGTAGGAGATATTATCCCAAGTATTCACAACAATTAGGGGTCGTTTGGTGTGAGGGATAAGAATATATAGTCCTGGGATAAAAGTTTGGTGTCTTGTTTGGTTGACATGTTTGAGATAACTTATCTCACAATTTATACCATAGTGATGAGATAAGTTATTTCACATACAGGATGGGATAAGTTATCCCAGGATAATTAATCCTGAGATAACTAGTTCCCAACCAAACGACCCCTTAGGTGATGCATTAATGACTATTAACTTAGTCACAAATAGATTATCACTGTTAGACCTCAAATTCATTGAATGAAACACATTCCAAGTTTTTGTGCTTAGTTCTTTTCCTATTCTTAACTTTTTTCCAAGAAAATAATGAATACATGTTATTCTAATGCAGACCTTCATTAGAATTCATACAAAATGAAAGAACTAGCAGTACCTTAAGAATTATAGTCTAGAGTATCTATCTACACAACTATCTCAATGTTACTCCTTGTTTAGGATTCCACAACTCTAGCTATGTGTTTAGTTACCAATGAAAAGTGCAACAATTAAATTATAAATTAAAGAATGCAGAGTTTCAATATTCGAAAACGCTAATCAAGAATCAAAGGATTGACTAGAATACTCACAATCACCAATGAATTCACAAGCGTAAGTTATAGTTTACTAATGCTTAAAATCACCAAAAACCAACGCCAAAATTCAGAATTTTAGAACCACTAACAAAGTCTTAAAACTGGATTATTTAAAGGTGTTTGTTTCACTTCAAACACCTTTAAATCATGAATCTCTATCTTCTTTTGCTACAACGCCATAATTGTTACCTTTTCTTAATTGATACCACGCAATAATGGAAGCTTAAGGACCAGATAAGTATGTAATTACCCACTTATCATAGCTTAAATACTTTTTCAGTCTCAAAATAAAATATCACTTTAGCTCATTTTATGCTCATCCAGAAAAATAATAAATACAAAATATAGTTTACTAAGTTACTCTTATTAGTATTAGATATATTTTGAGATTTGAGAACTATTAAAAAAGAAATAGTTCTTTAATACTCCTTCTAGTCCATATTAAGTGAATTGTATAAACTTTTTTCATAATTCAAAATAAGTGAATTTTTCAAAGCTCAAGAAAACAGTTAGGACTTTTATATATATATTTACCCTTCCTTTTAGTGAGGTTCTTAACTATCTTACATTTCCTGTGAAAATAATTTGAGAATAATCAAACGGCTATAGTGAAAAGTAGCTTTGAATATTTGTTCGTAAATATTTTGTGTCAAATCCCAATAACTCACTTACTAGTGGGAGTATAAAGGTATAGTGAAAAATCATTATTATTTCTTAATTTAGAATTTCTTAAAGTAACACTTATTTTTGTAACAATTTTTTTTTGTTGAAACAACACTTATTTTATAACGAGCGGAGTACCATATTCTTCACACTCCCCAAAGAATGCAATAGATGAAATGAACGGGAATTAGCTTGACAATACTTAAGAGCATGTTTGAATTGACTTTTGACTTTTGACTTATGACTTATAAGTCAAAAGTCATTATTTAGAATTATTTTAGTTATTTTGACTTAAAAACAAGTGCTTATAAGTACTTTTATTGGTCACCAAAAAAATACTTTTTTTTATTTTATTCAAACACTATAAAATTATTTAAAAGTTATTTTAACTTAAAAGCATTTAAAATAAGTCAATCCAAATGTACTCTTAATCTCATCTAACTTGGATTCTTTAAATCTCATATTGTTAGAAAAACACAAATTACAAAATAGAATAGTACATCCAGATGAGAGCCACAACTCTTCCACACTTTAATTAAAACCTCATTTATTTGGACTTAATGGAGGTCTCAGTCTTAATTATTTAGATTTAGTCCACTAAGTGTATTTTATTTTTATATCTAAATCTGAATCATTCAGATTCAACCCATTACGTTCATTTGTTTCTTTTTTTAAAAAGCCTCTTAATGGATCCAAAAAAACTAAATGAATCAAGATTCTTAGGAGAGTCTTAACAACATTCACACATATTTAATATGCTATAAAATAATTACTTCTCTTCTCTCTGGCTTTTTGCACGACATTGCTCTCACTACTACAATTTTCTCTCTTTTCTTAATTAAACACCAAGTTTTATCCTCTTGAACGGATAAGTTTTCATAATCTTTACAAGTACTTTTTTATATTAACAATTCTTTTGGGATGTATAGATGTTTGTCAAGAATTCTTGTTGAAATAATATTTTTGGTGTATTGATGTTTATAAGGTTTTTGAGTGAAAAAAATATTAGTCATGATTAAAAACAATAATTATGTACACATATTTGAGGTCTGTTATTAGAATTTTATCTTAGTCCATTAATTTTGTGAGACACTTTGATCATCAAACCTTCTTGTGAGATTACAAAGATATATTATCATTGTTGAACTGCGGATATACTTGAGGTGTTTTATTAAAATTTTGTTTTAGGCCACTAATTTTATTGAGACTTTGTATGATAAAACCCTATGTAATATTGCACTAACTATATTATTTTTATTGAACTATATATATGAGGTCTTTTATTAGAAATTTATGTTAGACCACTAATTTTATTGAAACTCTTTGAAACTACTTATATACTTAAGATCTCTAATTTAAATTTTGTTTTAGGATACAATTAGTATTTAAAAATATTCATTGTTTCCTTGTATATTGTTTTGACATCAGTATTGTAGTAACTTGTCTTTCCAATTTTTAAGTTATTAGTAAAATAACTATAGGACTTTGTCTGATATTTTAAAATTTAAATTAAACTATTTAAAGTTAATATACTATTAATATTTTTTAGAACTAAAATCAAGGCATTATATTGCAACAAATGACTAACATTTTTTAACTTAAAAGAACTTTTTTCAAGTTATATACTTATTGTTGAACTATGTATACTCTCATATTAAAATTTTGTTTTACACAACTAATTTTGTTGAGACTCTTTGATCATCAAACTCGTTGATATGATCAAATCTTCTTGTGAGATTACACAAGATATATTATTATTGGTGTTGTTGTATTTTAATCTCCTGATACATGTGAATTAGAGTCGGAGAAAGATAAAAGATATTATAACATATTATAATTAGATTATTTTTTGCTTCTACGGTCTAAAAAATAGGAAGTTTTTTTCTTCATTTTTGATCTTGAATATTGTCTTTGTTTAGTTATTTTTTGTTGTATTTGTTCATATGTTATATTTATTATATTTTATATTTCATCTATGGAACAATTTAGTAAAAAATTAAGAGTGATTTGAAAGAATTTTAAGGTAGATAAGATATTTTTAGAAAATTACCATTTGATTCTCAATTGAACATAGTGGACAAAAGTATGCATGCTAGGGAAGCTACCATCAAATGTTTGAAGTTTCACATAAGTAAGATGAAAGTTCAAGCTGGCAAGCATAGAACTGAGAGACGCTAACAAGTGGCTGATTGGGTTGTCGTAAAAATTGTAGTCTAATAGGCAACTCTCTATAAAGGATCACTCAATTCAGAATTTATCTGCAAAATGTTTTGATCCCTTTCAGATCATGGGCTCGATGGCTTTATATACTAAGATTTATCTCATATTCCACATATCTCAATTCAAAAAGAAGATTGGTTCCAACTCCAATGTTGCTTTTGTGGTTCTTCCTTGTGTTCAGACAGATTCAAGTCATGTCATTTTGCTTCCAGAGTCTATTCTTGACAAGAGACTTTATAAGAAGAAAGAAAAGTCTACAACTCAAGTTTTGGTCCAATAGTTGAATACATAATCTAAAATCAGTTTTTGAATGAATTTCTTAAAATTTACTTGGGAGTTTTCCTAATTCAATCCTTCCAGATATTATTGCTTTGATACGGTCCCGAATTTGTTTCACTTCATTCTTTTTCGAATGAAAATATGTCACTTACAATATTATTAAAGAAATGGCGCTTATTGACCCGATGACAAGAATTATTTTAAGGGTGGAGTATTGATATGTGCTTAATTTCCTTGTTGCTTATTTTGTAATGTAGAATTAATTGATTGATTAGTTGACTAATTAAAAGCATATGATGATTTGACCAGTTAGTTAGAGAATTAGTTAGGCACATGTTATGCACGTGATTACTAAAATAATTGTAACTAACTTTTCATCTAATTCTATTTTCCTTTTATTAACGGAATCTGGCAGCAATCAATAAATTCTCCTTTTTTTCTCTAAATTTATGTATAGTTATGGAGTTTGAGTGAATCGTTCTAAGGCAATTCGTCAATTTACTCTTTAGGAACACTCATTTATGTTCATAATTGCACTTAAAACTCTAGGAGTTCACATCATTCGTCGATTTACCCTTTAGAAACACTAAGCAAGTGTGATTTTAATATGGTATTCACTCTTCACTTATATTTATGTTGAATGGGAAGGGTAGCACATTATGCTCGAATTCTAATGGAAATTGTATCCAATCCACATAATGGCTTTTCATTTCCCCTTTTAGTAATTGTGATACAACTTAAACTATAATGAAATAATATTTAACTCTGTAATGTGATCATTTGAACATTATTTTAATGACAGATAAGTATTATCTATGTGATGTGGCATATCAAAATACTCAAGGATTTCTAGCACCATACTGTAACGTTCAATATTGGTTAGAAGATTATCGTCATAGGCGGAATATTAATAAGGAAAAAAATTTGAGCATGGTGATGCATAACCCAGAAATGTTATAGAACGTGCTTATGGAGTTCTGAAAACAAGATTTTTCTATATTGGACAAGATGCCTCCATTTTTCCAGTTGATGTTCAGATAAATATTGTTGCATGTTTTGTAGTTCATAATTTTATTAGGAAGATGCGTATAAATGATGATCTTTTTAAGCAATACGAGTCACCTCAATTAATATTTAACGAGGAAGAAGAAGAACACAAAGAATTGTTGCACTTCATGATATGGAGCTGCCATCTGGATAAGCTAGGTAGTTTGTTGTTAGAATATCTATTCAAGATGGAAAGAATATATTACAAACTATAGGAGAGTCAAAGAATAGACATTTTGGAATTATATCAAGATTAGAATGATAAAGAATATTTGTATATGTATATAGTAATAAAAAATTCTGACTTGGCCTGGGAAAGCGTTAGAAACAACTGAAAGAAAGGGGTCAATGTAGTTGTTGTGTCTACCCCTTCTTAGTCAATAAGACACAATAGGTTCGGCATCTACTACAAAAGAGCGAATTCACTTCAGATAACCACGTCTTTGCTAGGCAACGTATGAAATGACCAAGAGTGGACTTTTTTGGATGTATAATCCAAGTCGAGAGTGGAGTTACATGAAAAGTCGTCACATGGAAAATTACTTTCACATTCAGTTCATAGAGCATTCTTTTGTTGAGAATTTCTCGTTCCCTTTTGTGTGAATTTTCTAGCGGCAAATTTTCAACTTGTGGGACCTTATCTATTCCATCTCTCGAGCCCCGAAGAAAATCCATACCCTTTGGACTCCATATATCTTTTGACTCTATATATATAGTCACCTGATATCTATGAGGATTCACACACTCCGATTACAACATTTCTTTCTATTGCACCTAAAAAAAAAATTATTTTGAAGAAACAAACGAACCTAGTTGGATAGCTGCAAGTTCACAGATAATGAGCAATATGTGTGAAGAACTTGTACTTCAACTAATGCAAAGAAAAGGAAATACTTGATAATTATATATTTTCATTATTTAACACGTTCTATAATGTTTGAACGTTAAAATTTAATCCTACTAATTCTTAGTCAATTATTAAATTATCTTATATCTAACCAATTGAATCGGAACAAGATTTAATTAGTTGAATAATTTTTTTATGAGAAGCTGTATATGTTAAAATCTTAAAAATATTTATGTTACAATAAATTTTATTTGCATGTCATATAATTTAATTTTTTTAATCAAATGTAAACATTTAAAATATATTTTTTTAATCAAATGTAAACATTTAAAATATTTTTTTTTATCAAAAAGTAATATTTTTTTGTTGAAATGAAAATTTTATAATATTCAAAACAGTCTTAATCATTGTTCAGTTCTAGAGACCACATCTTAATATTCAAATGTATATTCAAATCTGGACATCCAAATCTTAATGCACATCTTAATATTCAGATGTTTATTCAAATTCAAACGTTTGAATCGTAACGAAAACAAATGAGGCATAATTGACTAGGAGGCACATTTGTTTTGCTTGGGTGATAGCCTTTCAAGATAATCGATGGACTAATAGATTTTATCTTATAAATTAAAAATCATAGGTAATAAATTTCGACTTTTTTTATTTTTTATTTAAAAATAAGTGCTTAAAATTACTTATTTTAATTTTACCCAAATAGCACAAAAGTGCTTATAAGTTATATTGAATTAAAAACACTTAAAAGTCAATTTTTAAACCAAAAAAAAAACACTTCTCCAAAAGTATAACTCCGGGCTCTTCTACAAGTTCAAAATTTCAAGCCTATAAGAGAAAACTATCAAATTTTTAAAGTAAAACATAAAACGCCTCGCAATATTACATCCCAAACTTTTTATATTATTTTTTAAAGAAAAAAGTGATTTATGTACGGTGAAGAATCAAATGTAGAATATCTTTGACTAGCACTCACATTTATTTATTTGCTTTTTTATTTACTCGTACTTTTTCTGTTTAAAACTTCTTTTTTACGAAACCAAACAATCTCACATATTTTTAAAAAATTACCCCTCCAGGAACTCCCAATCTTTTCACTCCCTTAATGACTCAAACCCACAACCTTAAAGTTGAAAGTGAGGGTATTTACCGTCCAAGCAACTCACTATCCAATTTTTTTATGAAGCCCCACAATCACACCCGTTCTTTTTAATAACTTACCCGCTCCAATGAGCTCCCATCTTTTTCCTCTCTTAAAGTGAAGAGTGTTTACCATTCAAGCAACTCCCTCTCGTCCAACAATCATACCTTTTGTATTCTATGGGGGTATGGTAACCTGTCATACTTTTTTTCTATTTCCGCCAAAACATCTCATAGTAGCATAACACAAGTTTACATGCCTTGAATAACATTGAACACCACAAACTTCCTCATCTTGACAAGCCATAATCAGCTTCTCATTCTAATCTAGGAAGGCGTCAGTGGCCTTCAATTCAACAGGCTCCCACTACTTGATTATAAGTCACAAGTATAAATAGTAGCATTCTTTTGGGGACTTGGAAGAGAAGCGAATATAAAAATTGATGAGAAATCTTCAAAATAAAGTACCAACGAAACGAAGCAGTATAACATTTGAGTCTATTATAGATAGCCAATCAACGCCACTAACGACAACCTTCTGAGTTTTGACAGCGTCTGCACCAATCCAGGGAAAAGGAGGGAGGGGGTCACACCTGTGATACTTGAATATAGAAAGTTAAAAGCAAGGACGTTTTTATTTCATACTTTGCTGGATGAATGATATTCATCAACCTACTTTTCTCACCTTTTGAAATTGCTATCATCTAATAAAAATAGAAGAGAACTGGATGGACAGGACACAAATAACTACCGGAAGAATGATACAGATCGGACCTAAAGCTAAATATTGTACACCATCTGAGATTTCCTCCACAAATGTGAAGGGCCACCAGTGCTGCATTTAGAGAATTGAAAGCAAGTTAAAATCATGAGTAACCTTAGAAGAGCCCAGTAAGAAACATGTGATTTCAATAACTTAGCTTCTAGTTTAAAATCTTAGGTCACTCTATAAACTTTCATGCCCCCCCCCCCCACATCCCTTTGCCGCTACTCCAACCCCCTAAAACCTACTCCACGACTCCCAATATAACAAGTTTAGCAACCTGAACATTTTTTAATCTAAGCAAACCTTCAGGCAATTAAAGTCCAGAATACAAATCATCGACCAGAAGATTGACTTCACGAGATGACCAATGTAAATGTAAACTTGAAAAACCAAACATGAAATAAAGCTTGTTAACATGGCAAGTGAAATGGAGCAAGATACAACTTCACAGCGAAAATTTCAACCACAAGAATTAGGTGCAAATGATAAACCATTTTTACTGGGAACCAATGTCCTCCAATAGAAGTAAATATCCTACTACTCTACCAATTTTATCCTACTACTTTAAGTTGTACAAAGAGTTGATTTTTCAGTAAACTCATAAGAACACTTTCTCAATTTTTGAGAGCTACCTTATACTGGGAAAAAGATTTTAACTTTTACAAATTGATTACATCTCTATTATTAGAATATTCTAGGATATTGTAAATATAGTATACTCTTGTAATTATGAATTTTTTTATTCTTTTTCCTTTCTTAGAGGACTAAGAACACTTGGCTATTTAGAACCCCAATGGCTTGAGATAATCAAGTTGAGTTCTCTCTCAAACTCTCTTCTTTCACATAATATTAGAGCTGGTGTGAAGATTTAATCGTTGTGCATTTACCAGTGATCAGTAACAAAGTTTAAGTCACAGTGCATATTTTCGGTGACTATTTGTTCGACAGTAATTCTAGTTGTTGCGCATCAACTAACATTGTCACTTTGCTTGTAGAACTCCAGCAACCCAACCCTTAAAAAACTATCACCAACCAACTTATCCTTACTAAATCACTCATATATTGTCCTCCTTCAACCGTTTGTCATGTTATTGATTCTCCCGATTTATTAGATAAATGATTAGGACATCTCAGATTATCAAAACTTCAAACAGATGGTACTCCCTCCATTTAAAGAGACTTTTGTAGCGTGTGGTCATCAACTAAAGATATGTAGATGTACTCTTTTTTTTTATGACAAGGGAAAATGTAGATGTACTAAAATGCCCTTTAATTTTGTAGTCTTAAAATTAAAGAGTTCCCAAAAAAGGAAAGAGGCATTCTTTTTAAAAGGATTAAAAAGGAAAGTAGGACAAACAAATTGAAACGGAGGAGGTACTTGGTTTGTCTCACTTGTCCATACTAGAATGTGAGTCATGTCAACTCGATAAGTATACTCTCTCCTATTTCCCTTGATGACCTGCATTTGGGCAGAGTCGCTTTTCAGTTTTTGTTTTTTTTTTGGAAACTGGTAATTGTGTATATATTCCAGAAGGAACAAATTAGTACATGGTTGTATTGAAACCATATTTACAAGAGTACTTCCAAAATCTATGGTCCTATGTCTATATAATGAGTCTAAAACATCAATAATAGAAACAGAATCATTTGATCTGCTGCATGCTATTCTCAACATTTAGAGCTTGTCTCCTTCCAAATTGTCCACCAATGCAAGCAAGGATAATTCTCCATCTACTTCTGTTCTTAGCCTGCATTCCTACTTCTTCCAACTCTAGAGTGACTCTGAAATCTTTCCAGGCCTAGACCATGAAATACCTTTGATTAAAAATAATCTCCATAGTTGTCCTGTAATCTTGCAATTAAGAAAAAGATGGTTAATAGTCTCTGTTTTTTAACCACAGAAGAAACATTTGGAACATAATGGTATCCCTCTCCCCATCAGATTGTCATGTGTAAGAACTGCCTCCTTAGACAGAAGCCAAAATGTTCGTCCTCTTGTTCGCTTTAATCACCTTGAAAGAGCCATTATCACTGCCCTGCCACCCTAATTCATCATCAGCTTCTTGAAGTCCATTGAACTTCCCCTGCCACCGTAGTTCATCATCAGCTTCTTGAAGTCCATAGAACTTCAAGAAGGTGGAAAATTCAGCCACTCTTTGTATTTCTCAATCATTGAATTCGTCTTTTGAAAGTGAAGTTCCACCCTTCAGGTGTCCACAATCTGCTATAGTTCTTTGTTGGTGTAGCATTAAGATGTGTATGTATGGAAAGAGCACTTCAAGGTTGCTTGTCTCATGCCATTCATCTTCCAAAAGTCGTTCTTTCATTCCTCACTTTGATCTTGGTATTGCTCTTGAAATCATTCTAAAGAACTCTAATGGATCTCCATATATTGACACCATAAGTTGTAGAAACGTCCTTGGTCATCCACTTATCTTCCTCCTCATATTTAGCTTCAACTACTTCCCCTCACAAAAGCTGTTTTCATTTGTATACTTACGTAACCATTTCATTCCAAGTGCCTTTAGAACTAAATTAATGAGTGTTACTCAACCTCCCAATTGCAAATACTGACTCTTTTATCTGATCAATTCCTTCACATTTCCCAATCATATTATTCATGATTTCAGATGATTTAGACTTAGCTACCATTCTATGGTTGGTAGGGAACCAACTTCACTACCTAAGCTTGCATTCAAAACCTCCATATTTGTAAACACCATTGATGGGAGACAGTTTTTACTCCATTTAATCTGTAATCTAGATATCCCTTCAAAAAGAACCAGAAATACCCTCAGCAATTTAAGTTCTTCAGCATCACAAAAAACGAGTGTATCATCTGCATACCGAAGATGAGTCACCTCCCGACTTTCCCTTCCAGCTCTATCCACATCAAAATCGTTTAGCTAACCATTTGTATTTGTTGCTTTAACCATGTTAATGAGACCTTCAATAGCTACTAAGAACAGAAAAGGTGACGGGAAGACCTTGTCTAAGACCCTTTTGTGCTCTAAAGAACCTTGTTGGTGCATATCATTAATTAGCACTGAGGAAGCTCACTGTTGAGATGCAATATTAGATACAACGTATACTTTTCTGCCGAAAGCCCATCCTCTCCAATAAGCTCAGTAGATTCCCCAGTTAACATGGCCATGTGTTTTCTCAATGTCTAGCTTGCAAAGAATTCCTGGTTTAAAAAAAATCCTAGTTTCTTCCGCTTTAGTCTGGGACCCTCAACCCACCACATCATTAGCTACCAAGACAGCATCCATGATTTGTCTTTCTTTAATAGAAGTCATTAGTTGAAAATAAACAAGCTTTGCCATCACCCCTTTCAACCTCTTTGTTAGTACTTTGGAAAATAGCTTGTAAATGTTGCCTATTAAACTTATAGGCCTAAAAATCCCTTGGCGGCATTAGCACCTTTTTCCTTTGGTGTACGAGCTTTGAATATGGCATTGAAACTTCTTTCAAACATTTCTTGGTAATGGAGATTTTAGAAGGCATTCATGATATCCCAACACTTGATGAAGAAACCCATGGCGAACCATCTGGCCCAGAGTCGCCGTTCTCTTTAGTTCATTCAGATATTTGGGGTCTTGATAGGTTTAGTTCTACCTTGGGATGTTGTTGCTTTGTCAGTTTCATTGATGATTATTCCATGTGCACTTGGATATTAGACAAAGTTGATACGTGTTGTTATCTATTTTCCAAACCTTCCATGTTGAAATCCAAAATCGATTTGGGGTCTCTATCCGCACATTTTCTAGAGATAATGCCTCATGAGTATTCATCTTCTCCATTGCAGTAGTTCATGAACTCTCATGGGATCATTCATCAAACATCTTGTCCTTACACACCTTAATAAAATAGGGTAGTTGGAAGGAAGAATAGGCATCTCGCTGAGACAGCTCATACCCTACTTATACAATCTCATATCTCATTTTTTTTAAACTGGTAGCTTTAGTCAATAGTCAATATATCCACAGGTATAGAATAAAAGTGTAGTTCCCCTTCAAAAGTATTACAACTTACATGGTAAAACAGTGTTAATCTAAACTGCTGCCTATAAACAATCTAGCACATCAAAGATGTCTTCTGTCCTAATATATCTTGTTTACGACAAAAATAGAAAAGAGCTAAGCAATTCATTTTGTTCTTCTGTGAGCTACTCTTCCCATTTTCAGACCTCCTGTTGTTTCTCTCTTTCCAAATTGTCCACCAAATACATGCTGGGACAAGTTTCTATCTCATCTCCTTATCAGAAGCTTTGCCATCTGTATTCCAGCTGCTTAGGACTCCTTTAATACTCTCTGGTTTCACCCATCTTATCCCCTTTAGATAGATGAACATTCTCCATAGTTAATCTGTCCATGTACAATGCAAAAAAGATGGTTAATTGTCTCAGCATGTTCTCCACATAAAGTATATCTAGAAGCCAACTGATAGCCTTTTTTCTTTAGATTTTCACGAGTCAAAATTGTTTCTTTTGTCAATAACCACATGAAGCAGTTTACTTTGTAGGGTATTTTTGGTTTCCACATCATCTTCCATGGCCATTTTGTCTCCTGTCCGGCATTCTTGTTGAGTTCCTTATAAATTGAATTTACTGAGAACTGACTGTTGGTATTATTCTTCCAAACCAATGAGTTCTTTTCAGTGAGGCTGCTGAAAGAGCCTACTGAATTTTGAAATTCTGCCACTTTGTCTATCTCCCAGTCATGAAGTTCCTCCGTAGGAACAAATTTCATCCTTCTCCAGTCCACATTGTAGTCACAGTGGCCTGATGACGTTGGCATAAAATGAACAATTCAGGATGCAACTGTTTCATAGGGACAGTCCCATTCCACATGTCCTCCCAGAAGGATGTCTTCGAACCATCTACCACTTCTACCTTGGTTTTGTGATATAGCACTGGCCATAGATTTCTTATTGCCCTTCAAACAGTGCATTAATATGGAGTACTTATCATTTTAGTCATCCACTTGTCTTCCATACCAAATTTTGCTATGATGACCTCTTCCCAGAGAATGTTGTCTTCATCTGCAAACTTCCACAACCACTTCATCATTAGGCTCTGGTTTTGTTTCCTTAGGTTTCTGATGCCTAGGCCTCCTGTATTTTTACTCACAATCAGTTCCTCCCATTTAACTAGATGAAACTTCTTCTTATCTTCATTGCCTTGCCATAAGAAATTCCTTCTAAGAGCATCAATGCTATTAGATACATTGGTAGGCATTAGGAAAGACAGACATCATATAAGAGGGCAATGCATCCACCACTGTTAATTAACGTCAATTTTCCTCCTAAGGACAAGTATTGACTCTTCCAATTGGTGAGTGTCTTTTCACATTTCTCCAGGACCCCATTCCATATGCCTTTGGACTTGCTTTTAGCTCCCAAAGGCATACCTAGGTAAGTAGTTGTAAGCTCCCCAACCTGGCCTCCTAGTGTTCTGGCCAAAACTTCTCATGTCTCATTTTTAGGGAGATGCAGTTCTCACATCCTATTATCTAATTAATCATATGACATCCTCAACTATTCAGAATCAAGTTCCATGCTCTGTTTTATTTCCCCATTAACCACCTTTAAACTATCTTCCACCTCATGCCTTTGGGAACACGTGTTTTGTTCATAACTTACTCCAAGGAAAGATAAAAAAAGCTCTTTGTGCTCTTAAATTTGTATTTATTAGGTTACTCAAGGGCACATAGAGGATATTGATGTTATTTACTTAACCTCCTGTGGTGCCTTATATCTACTAACGGTACCCTTCTTCAGAACTCAGCCATACTTCAGGTCATCACTTAGACATTTCTAAGGTCTTACCATTTCCATCTTTTGGAGATTCAGGCGCTATCTCAAGGGTTGATCAAAATCGTAATTGATTACCCAACCGTAAATAGGTTTATTGGTATTGAGTTATCGAAATAATAATTGGGGAATGGTTTGAAATTTTGTAATTTATTGACTTAATGGTAAGGTTTACTCATTTCCTTATTGGTTTAGCCGTCAAACCAATAAATATTATTAAATTTACATTTATACCCCTTATAGTTGATAGTGCTTCCATTTCATGATCAAGAGTATATGATTGTTAGGAAAATAAAATATTACAATAAAAATGCATGTTATTTTTAATACACCAAATCAAACAATGCATAAGAAATAATCTTTCCATAAATAATGCAAGCATAACTATTACAAGCATTATACACTCTATTTAGCATTATTCTTATACACTCTACCAAACGAGCCGTACGTATGTATGAGGAAAGAAAAAATTATTTTACCCAACAACAAATAAGCAGCAACAAAAAGTATCACATGCATGATGAGATTGATGCAGCTGAAAAGAGCGACTCTTTGATGCATAGATGATAATATCATTACTTAATACAGCAAGTTGAATAAATAACTATGAAAAGCAAACTACCTATATAATTAGGTGGAGACCATATATCTGTTAGGTCGAGAAGATACAGTGATCTACAATAGCGTCTATCACATGGTAATAGTTTTGGGTTATTAGAGGTTTCCCATCTTTGCCACACTGATAGACTTCCTTGGATTTAATGCATGCATACCCACCTTTCCCTGTCCCACACAACCAGCACTAATAAAGGATGGGGAGTGAGGGAAGCAAAAACAGGCAATAAAGAGACCAGATATTTTCCATTATTAACAAAGAAAGATAGCTAAAACTCAAAACAGATGGGCCACATCTCACTTACCTGACAAAAGACGCGAGCCAATAGCATTTGCAATAGAAAGATAATTATCGGCTGACCCCTATCAACAAGAGACATCACGAAATAGCCCTTTTGATTCATCATAAATCCATCTGCATAAAAAGTTGACAAAGTCACAGACATTTCAAACAAGAGATATGAAACTAGGGGATTTCGAATGTGCCGTGCTTATAGATTGATCTCATGGTCTGCATCTTATTAATTTATTTAAAATAACTGCTGCATATAATCAATTATTTATTATAAACTCTGAAGCTTTTCATATCTTCCTTTCTTTCGATATGCTAAATCCCACCCAGTAAACCTCCTGCCCAGAAGTCAACAGTGACCCTTTTTACACTTTGCACCCTTGGTGACTCGAACTCCCAACCTTGTGGTTGAAAGTGGAGTGCTGCTGCCACTAGAGCAACCGCATTTATGAAGTAGACTTATATCTACAAAGTTGACTCAAGCAATCTAAGAGTTTGCTGTTGCATCACCCCTGATCAGCTTCGAAGATGCAATTAATCTCTAACCACCAAGAAAATAGGAATTAGGTAATTATTTGATTATTTCACTAAATTTCTTCGGTAGCCTCCTAAATTCACTGAATCGGTTATTGAAACCCTAAATTGTGACAATATTTCATATAACCATTTTCGACAATAAAATTATGATCCATCTATAATTAAACGGAGAGGAAAAAGCCTCCAAATTAAGTCATGTGGCATAACAACAAAAAGTCAGAAATAAAATTATTAACAAATTGACTATTAATTAATACTCCCTCGTTCCATTTTATGTGGCACCATTTTCTTTTTGGTCAGTCCCAAAATGAATGTCACATTTCCACATGTGGCAAGTATTTAAAGGTATAATTCCTCTTCTACCCTCGTTGGTCTCACTTAATCTTAAAGATAGTACTCCAATACATTTATGAGGAGAGAAAAAAGTGAATCTACTTTTTAATATGACTATTTTTTTAAGGGCAATTTGGTAAACATTTCAAAATCTTCATTTATTTCTTAAACTCCGTTCCCGGTCAAATGTTGCCACATAAAATGGGACGGAAGGAGTAATTAATTAATTGTTTGCATTTACACCCAACGCGCTCTCTCTCTCTCTATATATATATATCCTCTCACACCCAACGCTCTGTTTTCTTGACTCTCACGATCTACTCTCGAAAGCCAATGCCGGCAAACTAGTACTCCAACGACCAAGCCCCATCGGCGGCAGGTAAGTGAACACACACTCTCTCTCCCCCCCCCGCCTCTCCCCTCCTGCTTTCTCATCTTCTCCGGTGAGATCCACCCGCCGCTGCAACCATTCTTCGCTGAAAAGAGTGGCATGACCAGAAAATCCCTCTGTTTAAGGCCAGATCCGCTGAAAAGAGTGGCATGACCAGAAAATCCCTCTGATTAAGGCCAGATCTGACAGGAACAGAACCATACAGCAACCCACTGTGAGTTTCAGTGAAAGCCGGCGACAAAAAATGAAACCAGATTTCTCATTTTCTACAAGATTTGATGTGAAAACAGGTTCCATCTAGACTCTTGTTATATTTTCATTGGACACACCCTACTGTTGAACCTTTTACTTTCCGTTGTGCTCTTTTATTCGACCATATTTGTCTGTGTTTGTCATTGACTGCTCTGTTCTTTACATTCTTCTTTGCTTTACTCCTGATTTATACTATAGTTGTAGTTAGTGCTTGCAATCGTGCCTATCTACTAGTTAAAGACTTTAGGCTTGATTTAGTTGTTTAGTAGATTCATGTTTAGTTTACATCTTTAGTAGCTTTGGTGAACGATGGTCGATTAGGATCATGTCTTTGGTCGGGGCTGGGGGCGAGCAACATGAATGGCAAGGGGTTAAAACTTAAGGGTTATCCTACACTGAGAGTAGGATCTTGGAACATAGCGTCTTTGACGGGGAAATACATAGAGCTAGTGAAGATTTTGAAGAAAAGGAATATTAATATTGCTTGTGTCTAGGAGACCAGATGGGTAGGTACCAAGACTCGGGATGTAAATGGGTTTAAGTTGTGGTACTCTGGAGGCTCTAGAGATATTAATGGAGTACGTATTTTAGTTGATGGGATCCTCAGAGAGCAAGAGGGGGAGGTTAGAAGGAGCAATGACAGGATAATAATGATTAAGCTAGTCATTGGAGGGCTTACATTAAACATTTTTAGTGCTTATGCACCGCAAGTGGGCTCGGACGAGGAGGTCAAGAAGCACTTTTGGGAGGATTTAGATGAGGTGGTGAGGGGTATATCATGCACCAAGAAGATACTCACTAGCGGATATTTCAATGGCCACATTAGGGAAACGTCTAGTGGTTTTGACGATGTGCATGGAGGCTTTGGTTTTGGGGTTAGTGACGAAGGTGGAGCCTCATCTTGGACTTTGTTAGAGCTTTTGAGTTGGTGTAGCTAATTCATGCTTTTCGAAGAAGGAGAACCACATGGTGGAATGTAGGAGTCCAACGCAAAGTGGAAGCAAAGAAGGTTGCTTATGCAAAGTTGGTAGAGTGCAAAGACGAGGGGGAAAAGAGGATGACTAAGGAAAAGTATAAGACAGCAAAAAAGGAGGCTAAATTGCGGTTACAACAGCAAAGACGGCAATATTTGAATGCTTGTATGTTGAACCAGGGGACGAGGAGGAGATAAAAAATTATATAGGCTAGCGAAGGCAAGAGAGAGAAGGACCTGAGACCTAGATCAAGTGAAGTGCATTAAGAATAAGGAAGGAAAGTTGTTGGTGGAAGATATACTTATTAGACGAAGATGACAAGCTTGCTTCCATAAACTCTTGAACGAAAAAAAGGAAAGGGACACTGTGTTGGTGATTTGGAGTTGTCTAATAGGCATCAGGATCTTGGGTATTATAAAGGTATTAAGGTTGAGAAGGTTGAGCATGCTATTTGTAGAATGAATAGGGAAAAAGTAACGGGTCCAGATGAGATTTCGGTGGAGTTCTAGAAGAGCACAGACATGGCAAATATGGAGAGGGCACGAATTGAGTGGTAACTAGGTTGCTTAATATCATTTTAAAGACGATAAAAATTCCCAAAGAATGGAGGTGGAGTACAATGGTTCGATCGTACAAGAACAAGGGGGATATCCAAAATCACAACAACTATAGATGTATCAAGTTGTTAAGCCACATTAGAAAAGTTTGGGAGAGGGTGGTGCAGATAAGGGTGAAAAGGGTGTGTCTGTTTTCAAGAACAAGTTCGATTTCATGCTGCGGCAATCAACTACAAAAGTCATTCATCTTGTGAGGAGACTAATGGATAAATGCAGGGAAGGAAGAGGAACTTACATATGGTGTTCGTTGACCTTCAAAAGGCCTACGATATAGTCCCGAAGGAAGTCCTCTAAAGATGCCTGGAGGCTAGAGGGGTATCAATGGCTTACATTAGAGTGATGAAGGACATCTATGATGGAGAAGGACTCGAGTTAGAACAGTGAAAGAAGACTCGAAGCACTTCTTAGTTGAGATGGGGTTACACCAGGAATCAACTCTTAGCAAGTTCTTATTTGCCTCGGTGATGGATGAATTGATGCAGTGTATTCAAGATGAGGTGTCATGTTGTATGCTATTTGCAGATGACAATACTAATTGATATGGCACGCAGCGGAGTTAATACTAGATTGGAGTTGTAAAGACAGACCCTAGAATCTAAAGGGTTTCAGTTGAGCAGGTCCAAAATGGAATATTTGGAGTGCAAATTTAATGATGCAATGCACAAGGCAGGCGTGTAAGTGAGGCTCAACACTCAAGCTATCCCAAGAGAGAGAGTTTCAAGTATCTCATGTCTTTAATCCAAGGTAGCAATGATGTCACACATCATATTAGTGCAGTATTGATGAAGTAGAGACTTGCCTCCGAAGTCTTGTGATAAAAAGGTACCACTTATACTTAAAGGTAAGTTCCACAAAGTGGTGGTTAGACCGACTTTGTTGTACGAGGCAGAGTTATTTTTCATTTAAGAGTTTGAAAAAATGTAAATTCTATTTTTTCCACTTATACTTAAAGGTAAGTTCCACAAAGTGGTGGTTAGACCGACTTTGTTGTACGAGGCAGAGTTATTTTTCATTTAAGAGTTTGAAAAAATGTAAATTCTATTTTTTCTAATAACAACCTTTAAAGGGATTACAATAGGTGTATTGTTGCTTAATATATGTATGCACAATGGCATTTAATCGAGTCACAAGTGATAAATTATAAATAAATAGCATGGCATGCTTTGGACAAGCAGTGGAATAACATGAAATGTAGTTTAAAAAATTATTGAGTGTGCTTATTTATTGAATTTGATTTGAATTTTTTAAATTGAGTGTAGTCACATTTATTTGAAAATTTCATTTTTAGTGTAAAGAGAAAATATTGATAAGAGAGAGAACTTGGAAAAACTTGAGTATTAATATAGTGCTTTTTTCAAAGTATTAATATAGATGGGAGCAAGTAAATCATCAGAAATAATTTATGTTACATTAGTTACAACAATGTACCAAGGGTGGTGTGTACGCAACCTTACCCCTACAACCCGCTCCAGTACAATCTGTACCATCATCGCCAATCTCTTCCTCTCTAGGAGTTGACTTGTGTGTCCATTCTCACTTCCATATCTGCCTCATGAGTTATACAACCCAACTCACCCTCCAAGTATTTAGTCCTAGCTCGACTCAACCTAAACCCTTTAGACTCTAGAGTCTCCAAACCTCCAACATATCATTGATTTTGTTCCGTGTCTCATCAATCAATATTATATCATATGCAATAGCATGCATCATGGCACCTCCCCTTGGATATGTGCTATCACCAAGACAAAAATAAATGAGCTAAGAGTTGATCCCTGGTGCAACACCATCATGAATGGGAAGTGCTCCAAGTCTCCTCCCAATGTCCTCACTCGGGTCTTGGCTCTCCCAAACATGTCCTTAAACGCCCTAATGAAAGCTATAGGTACGCCTCTAGCGTCCAAACATTCTTAACAGAACCCTCATAAGGACTTTGTCGTCTGTTCTTTTCTAGGACAGTTATGTTACACTAATTGACTATAAAAATTAGATTCCCAAGTCTCTTATTTCCTTAGCTTAATAGTCGGTTAAAGAATCACTTTGACAACCTTCAATTTACTTTTCATGTATAAGAATATCAGAAATTGACTTATAAAGAAAAAATAAAATGGTTATAGCAAAAAAGACAATTTAACTATTAAAAAATCAAACTTGATGTGATATTATAAATAAGATATGAATACCAATATGCTACAATTAGCTTCTTTTTTATATCGTGCAAGTACTAATAACTAGTGTAAGTTACCAAAAGAAGAAAAAGCAATTGTATCAAGCAGACATGCACTATTTAGAAATTGCTTCATTGCTAGAAGGATTAGTGCCAATGTGAAATGTTCAACTTACTTGCATATGTAAAGAGGTCGTGATACATCATTCGACCCCTTTGCTAGGCGAGCTCTCCTCTCACTTTCCTCGGTAAACTTTCGTGGAGGATGTACTTCACACGGACCTTGTATCAAGCCAGCCATAACTATGCTACTATAAGTAGACAAGTAAACCTGTAAAAGGACCAGCAGTGATACATAAGATTCTACAGCATGGAACATCAATCATCTAAATAGACTAAGAAGCAGGTTGGTAAGCCATATGTCATACATTTTCTGCAAGATATTGTAGCTTTAATGAATTAATTGTAGTCGCATGCAACCCCCTGTTATGATTCAATATCTTGTTCAAGTAGTTTAATATAAATAAGTTGAACGGATTCTTGTAGAACAAAAATGCCTCGAAGCATCACTAGAGATGCATTCAAGAACAAACAACCTAAAAAGGGCTCTCAATCAGAGTACAGGCTATAAGATAGACCTCAATAATTTCATAATTGTCTTTTAGGTGGACTCTACACCACTAAAATGCTCGGAATATTTTCCTTCTAAGTCTACTCATGCATGTGTTTGCCTCTAGGTTAATCAGCAAAAAGCAAAATTGAACAGCTAAACTGAGATTTCATTAAAAATGCATCCAGTAGATGCTGGAAGATACAAGCTGCAGCAAAAAAGAGCTAGCTCTTGAATAGTGAGACCTTCTAAATGCTTCCTAGGGGGCTATAATAAAATTCAAAATAAAAATAAACAAAATTGTTTTACAGTAAGATGGTTACTCCAGCAGGCAGCAACAAATGTTTGTGAGTATCTATATTCAGGAGGTGGATTTGAGAAGAGTTTCCTTTGAAGCATCTGCTATTCCTTAGGCTGGAACAATCTGCCAGATTTTTCCAATAAACTTGGTTGGTCAGTGTTTTGGTCAATCCATGCTTTATTTTATTGTACTGAAACATGGGCAGCAAGTTTGGTTGACAAATGTTGGAGATCTTTTGGAAGTTGCTGGACAGGTTATCCTTCGAGCTGCCATCCTACTTGGTTGCTAAGTAATTTCCTCTAGTAAAGGCTTATGTTATTCCAAATTACTTGGAGGAAGAATATTTCAGATATTTTAATGCGCTTCCAGTCTGCCTCTCTCTGCTCCTCTCCCTATCCTCACCTTCTTAGTTCTAAGCAACTCTTAATGTTCTGCACTTTTTCATACTTCAACAGTCTCAGAACAAAACTATTTCCCTAATTCATCACTTATCCCAAGTTCCATCAGTTTAAGCCAAGATTAAACAACCCTTTTCTCCAAGGTGTTTTCCGGGCAGGATGAGCCGATGAGGTTATGTAGGATATCATACCCTTTCAAATTAAACTGCATAAGAGAAATATGCATTGAATCGGGATTTCTACACAGTGAATTATGCAGATAAATATTCACTCCTAAATGCCCCTGGGAAATATTTTTACAAAATTTCACCAGGTAAATTACACACCAAACTTTCAGAACACAAATTCAACAAGACAATATATATTAATTAAAAAAGGGTAATGTAGAGCCATAAGTGGGGAAGGAATCAGCAGAAAACATGGTTTGATATGATGGCTTGAGATGATTTTAAATGGAGAAACATGGTCAATAAGGATTCATGTAGCCGACCCCAATTTTTTGGGGACTAAGGCATAGTTGTTAAATTTATTCCAAAATGCATGATGATGACAAGAAAACATCATACAATCATGAATTCTATCCCTAGTCATAGCAAGTACACCAAAAGACAGAATGCAAAATTAATAGTTGTTTACCTCATTATTGTTCTCCAAGCATGGGCGGCCTACAGACTGTGGTAATTCACGTGCAAAGTAACATTGATTGATAGTAACCCACTTTGTTCCCGCTTTTTTGTCCTCCCACATGGCCTGCAGGTAAGAAGTTGAGGCTTCTCCAGATGAATCACGTGGATACATATCAAGATAGTTAGATGTGGTAGCAAAACTACCAAGGACATAATTATGTATAGCCAGTGATATTTGCTATGCTCGTAACCACTACTAGGAAAATTTTGCACAACTATTCAGAAAATATTAGAAGAAACATCGCAAATAGTAAATACTAAATCTTAAGGAAAGAAAAGCACAAATTTTCAAACCCAATGACAGACTAAAAAGTTTGTATCTTTATACTCCTTCCTTCCATTATATATGACATATGACTGGACACGGCCTTTAAGATGTCAGGGATCTTTCCCCCAGGGCTATGTCCAGTGGTAACAGTGCAACTTGGGATGTGCTGGTTAGACACATCACGGGCTTGAGTCTTGTCTCAGACAAAAGTCTGGTATTTAAGTGGAGAGGTGGGGCCATTACCCCACCTAATTTCGAACCGTATGCAAGAACTCCCAGAGAATTATTGGTTATCCCAAATAAAAAGATTGCATATGACTTATATGCAATAATATTAGTAATAATAGAAGAAAATAATAACATGATGATTAAAAAGATTGTTTGACATTAGTGATCGACCTCTCGAATGCCTTCTTCTTACTTTCTTGAGCTCTTTACAACAAATATCAGATCAATAAGTAAAACTTGAATAGTTAAATAAACTTGAATTCTTAAATGTTGTTAAAAAATTATAAAATAGTATAAATTAGTGGAGTGGTGTCAGAAAGGTCCCAAAAAGAAGAGTAAAGATAATTGGAACGGAATTAGTAAAAAATATCTTGAATTTCAACAGGTGTAATGCAAGGACTTGGAGGTGAAACATGTTACATGTTAACTGGCAAGCAAATGCCAAACCTGTAAAAGTCAATGACATAGCTGAATGGGTGATATCAGAATGTAACAGGAAATGATCTCAGTATTGAACTTAGTTCACAAACAATTCAAAGTGATTATAATTCCAATAAATGCTAATGCCAGTACAACTAATGCTCAATATTTCATTGGAAAAACAACCTTATCGTTGTTGACCGTACACCAAGACATTGGCAATAGGCTCAGTAGTTTTAACTTGAATCAGCCAAAACATTGTAAACACTGCTACGAAAACAATTAAATAATTCTTATCCTCAAAAAAACAAGGAAATCAAAATCTATTCATTTTTGGAAAATGAGGTCAAACTCTAATGAAGTGAAGTCTTACCAGAAGCTTTGAAGGAATCAATCTCTCATTCTCAAAACGGATAAGAGCATAGTCCTGAACACTATATATGAATCCATTAATGCGGCAAGATTGATAATAATACTTGTCATCTGCAACTTGAAGAACGTTTCCAATCCAGTCAACATTTTGAAAATGATCAGATGATGAGCTACTACACTCAGCATCCTCATTGGTGGCTACAGCAGTTTCAGACGGATTTATTTTTTCAACAGCTTGCTCTTCGTTTTTAGATTCATTACTTGAACTGTTACCTACATTTGATCTACTGACCATGGGCTGAGTTTCACGAAACAGCTTTGATGGCATCGCAGCTGTGTTTTCCACCTCTTCATGGTCACTTGTTTGCAGGTGATTAAGAGCTTGAGAGGGATCAGATGAATGGTTAACTGTTTCATGATGAGCCTGAGGTTTCAACTCAACCACTTTTTCTTCACAAGATGTATTAACTGGTGAACCAGCAGATGTAGAAAGATACTGATCATTGGAAGATACAGTCAGATTATTTGAACAAGATCTCATGGAATCTTTACTCTCCATATTTTCTTTACCCGACACAATAATATTTCCTCCCATTTCTTTTTCATTTTCCATCATTGGCTCAGATTTTAGATTCCTATCATTATTTTCCATAGCAACGGGAGGAGAGTTCTTCAGAGGAACCTTTCCATTCGCTACAAACTTCTGTAGAATAACCTTCTCATATATACCAGAAGCTTTTTTATCCGGTGATGATTGAACAGCTGATGCAATTGTAGATATTCTAGGGGCATTAAAATTCCTCATTACACGACCATATTTAGGAGGCGGGGGTTTTCCATTGGTCATCGACAAGCACTTTCCACAATGCCATTCCCCTCTAGGAGCTCCTTTTTGATTTGTCATCTGGAGACATTTCAAGTGATACCCTTTCTCACAAGCATCACAAACAAGAACATTATCAACCTCATTTACCGTTGACTTGCACATTTGGCAAGTCAAAGCCTTACTAATATAATCGCGAGACGGCGGAGTCCAAGCAGGCCGCTCAGAGAGGCGCGGTTGAATAAACTTCTGAACAATCTTGCCAATTTCAGCATGAGTACTGCTAAGAGGAGGAGACTTGACAAAGCTTGCCCCTTGTAAGCGTGGGTGTGTAGTTGGTAGATTTCCAGCTGTGGTCTGAGTGATAAATGGCCTAGATGCTGTCATTTGCAATTTGGCATCAGTTCCTCCCTCAACTTTGTTACCTGTCTGTGCTGTCACCCTGGTATCTGGTCCACGTTTAGCTGCTGCAACTGATGCAGGTTGCACCGACCAGGTTGGAGTTCTTATAGCTGAATGATCTCCAGAAGTTGCTATAAAAAAACAATATACTTGTGATGGTCCAGGCCAAAATTAAGAATAAAAAGCTCAAAATCTAACAAAACACTTGAAGGAAATACAAACATAGCGAGATCAGAATACTAATATTCTTTATATGCACCTAACTACAAGGAAACGTGACAAGAATTAGTAGATGAATTAAAAGTAGAATGAGGTGGCTCCCTAAAATAATACTAAAATGGTGATGATATTTGGAATCAAATTTCTAGAATGAGAAGATAAGGATGCAAATCGGTAAGCATGCTAAAAAAGTAATCATGTAGCATGCCCTTTTTAACTTGATTGATGCATGGTGCACGAATCAGACCAAGTAAAGCAATTGTCCACCACATGCTACATCCATATTTATATCCATGATTTGGATAAGAGATCCCCCATATGGGAAGTCAAAAAACAAATCTAGGACAAATCCTTAAGCACTTTTGGCAGTTAGGAGAAATGTATTGTTGTTACCTTGAACTTGCAACATATGGGAAGATCCATTTGGTCGTCCATCCATTCTGAAACTCGGCCTGTCAACTCTGGGCAATGCAACTAGAGAAGAATCCCTTACTGGATTACCAGAGACCACTCCACTAGAAATTACTGGTCTGACCTCACTGGTAGGCAGCTGATAAGGTAATGGTGCAGAACTTGCCGGAGTTCCATGAACCAAAGGCGAAGCAGATTGGAAGCTTCCTGAGGGATTTACCACATGACTTGCTTTATTGTGAGGAAACATACGAACATGTGATGGACCACGGTTTTCAATTGTTGCAGCCATATTAGATTGAGGCCGTTGAGATGAATATGTAGCAGCGGGTACAGAAAATTCCTCAGTTTTTTCCAACTAAAAGCACAAGGGGAAAGACAAAGTAGACCTCGATAAGATGTATAAGCCACAACTCAATGAAATCAATTTCAAATTGGTTATATTGGAACTAGAATTCCTAAATTGCCAGATTTTTCAATTGAAGGGCAGTGAATATAACGTGTGATTCAAACTCAAGTTCTACATGCACTTCATATATTCCCTGCCCCTCAAAACAATGTTGGCTTTAGCATTAAGGCATCTAAAGCAAAGGCTTTAGGCCTCACCAATTATGACGGCCCCATTCTTTTTGATAGTAATGCATTAATAGTTCTTCAGAAATTTGAGTATTTTAAATTTACAAAGTACAATATTTTCATTTAAAAAAGGATAGGAAACTTTGTTTTCAACGATTGAGTATTATTTTAGGGAATAGGGAATAGTCTTTTGGGTACACGAAATTCTACTAAGAAAAAATGTATTCGTGGTGAACATAAAACCAGAGAATTTCATTATAAAAGTGTATTATGTAGAGAGAAATGATTTGATGAGAATGTTCGAAGAATCTTTTTGAGTTGTTTACTCCTAATACATTGTAGACCAATACTTAAAATAGATTAGAACAACTCAAAGCGTGTGAGCATATTTTAATTTTTTATTTAGGGTAAAAAATCAAGATCACTAGATGATGAGAATTTAAAAAAAGACATCAATTTAATCAAGAAAGTTCCTTAAAACATAATAGCCATCCTAATATTGATGGTGACTTATTTTTCAAGTTAAAAATCCTAAGGAAAATAGTATAAGTAAAAGATAATACTACAATCAGCAATTCAATTAGATAAATTGACTTGATTCTTCTTCAAATACTTATATCGCTTACCAAAGAATGTTAACGGTTTATAAAATAATTGCCTCGGGCGGAAAAAATTAAAATTAAATTGATCAAATCTTACCTAAGATCAATAATGTCTTAAGAGATATCAAACTGATTAGTTATATTATCAATTGAGATAGAATTATTATAAGAAATCGATTATTAAAAAAAAAATAACTTCACATCTCAAAAGGTTAGGAAAATAGGCTTCAAAAGAATATATATACAACTTCTAAAATAACTTCTTAACACTGTCAAATTTGGCTTTAGGCCACATATATAGTTAAGCTACCCATGCCTCAAAATTCAAATATTTAAGTCATCTCAGGCGTCTTATTACGACGGGAATGTCTACACCACATGTATATACTAATCAAAAAATGTTAAAATCCCTACACTTGGGAAGAGGATCGGAAGCTCCAATTCTACCACCCTGCTATATGAAACATTTGGGCAATTATTTTTTCCCTTACGGTTCACAATTAACAAACGAGAACAGAATATCAATCAACTAATTCAAAAGAACCGGCACGCCTATGTACTCGAATATACTTTCTGCACATAAGTTCATTTTGATTCTATCAGAATAAACATTGCCCATCGAAAAAGTAAATAAGACTGGAGTACTTGAACTAAATAAACTTGTTTCCCCCCCAAGAAAAAGGAAGCAAAAAAGTTGACCTACCTTTTCTTTGGCTATCTGTAACTTCTCAGCAATGGACACTTTAGGAGGGCGAAATCCTAGCCTCTGATCCTTCAGCTTATTAAGACCGAGATCCTCAATAACAGCACCAAAAGCATCTCTTGGAAACACATCCTTGGGTGCAAAACTTTGGCATACCTGAGCCAAATTTTCCCTTGCCTCTGTCATCATTTCCCTCTCAGCAGCAGTAGGAACCCTACCTCCTCTTATCTTTCCCAAAGCAGCAAGTACAAGCACCATTTCAGCAACCTTCTTCGTATTCCCAATCACCTCACCCCTCGCTTTCTTCGGAGCTGGTTCTCCCAATTCCACATCATCAGCCAACCTTTTCTCTCCCACACCGTCAGATCCAATCTCCGGTTGAATCTCAACCGCGGAATCCATCAAACCCTAACCAATCCTCACGAGCAAATCAACAAAAACGACACCGTTCGAAGAATTTCACATAGAAATCGCTGCAACAATAACAATCCTCTGAAAACGCCTACAGAGTACACTGAATCAGCAAAACAATCCTTCTTCCGACACAGCAATGCTATCAGTTCCTCGAGAGACCTGCGAAGACGAGAGAGAAATGAAGCCATAGGGGGAAGGGGAGAATGAGAAACCCTAGAGAGAAAAAAAAAGGGAGAGAGTGAAGTAGTGAGAAATTTTTTTGAAAAATAAGGGGGATTAAGAATTTGTAAGGGTTAAAAATTATACCTTTCGGGCGGGTAATTGAAGAAGAAAGGAAGAGCCCTTGTTTGTGTTGCGGTGTGCTGTTTTTGACGGTGTAATTTGTGAAGGGTCTAATGTAATTGAGTGTGTGTGTGTGTGTGAGAGAGAGAGAAAGGTCGCAACCTCCAAGCAGGAAGAGAAACAGAAAAACAGATAGAGCGAGAGTGAGACTTCGAAACCGAGTTTAGTATTTTTCCTGTTTATTTTATTCATACTTGTTGCACGTCCTGTGTATTTTGGGACATAAATTTTGAAAAAAATCATTAGTTTAATTATTAAAATAAATTGATTACATTTTATAATTTTGATTTTTATATATCTCTCAGGTTCTCGATAATTAAAAATAAAAAAAAATTAAAAATAATACAAGTACAAAGGTTCATCCGACCATTTCGCCTAAAATAAATTGTAAAATATTTTTCTTACCCCACCATCACTTCCTCTCACCATACAACCCCCCCTTGTTTGTTTAAATTTCTTTATAAAAGTATTTAATATTTACATATTTCACCCCCATTTTATTTATTTTTAAAAATAATACTACCCACTCCACGTAACCTTTCGCTTTCAATTTATACATATCGAAAATATTTTTTATTTGCCGCCGCAAGACTTTTTTAAAAATAATTTTATTTATTTATGTTATATTCAGTACACAAGTAGAAAAAAATTCCTAAAAATATATGTACATATCTAACAACAAAACGAGAAAAACGTAAAAAAAAAAAAAAAATTAGGAGCGGAGAGTTAAATAGGATGGGGTAGAATTTTATTTTTTTTAAAGAAGAAAATAATATCAATTTTTTTTGGGGGGGGGGGGGGGCGAAGTATTTTTAAAAGATTGTATAAAAGATTTTTTTTTTAAAAAAAGGACGGGGAATTGTCGCGTTCATTATAGCGAGTTGCACAGAGGCAGAGACTCAACAATTCTCCCCAAAGCCTTCATTTCGCAGCACACCTTCGATCCTTGACGTTCCAACCTAGTCCATTCATGCAAAAATCGATATAGGGAGTTCTACTCACCCAAATTCACTTCCGAAAAGCCCTATGAATTCCTTAACGTCTTAGCTACTAAAAATATGATCCAAGACTAGACATACTACCCAATCCATTTTCAAAATGCCCTACACCACACCTCATTCTAATTTCACTTGAGACTGCTTAATCCCAAATTTTCAAATCACTATAAGTTTTATAGATTCAAATCTTTCATCATTGGTCTACGCATAACAATTGGAATGGGTCATTATAATTTTCTATAATTAATGTAAATTATAACCTACCCCGATGCTAAGTCGATACCTTGATACTCCTGCAACTTTGTTTTTTTTCCATCGAGTCAAAATTCTAACGAAAAATTTGTCAGGAAATGATCGAGAAAGTCCTATAAAATTCGTCTTTGTTGTGGTCTTCTTGTAACACCCCAAAATTTTTTTGAGCTAAGACTTGAACCATCCTTCGTTGTGAGTAGGATTTTACAGAGGAATTAAAAAAAATTAAGTTTTAAGTTCACTATATGTAACACCTTGAGTTCGAGAAAGAACTAAATTGGAAATAGCAAAAATCTGAAATTTTGAGAGTTAAGTTAAGTATGAGTTATGGGTCAACTTCAAACAATCATAACTCCTAGATCAGGATAATTTAGGTGTTCTACCAGATACCGTAGGAAAGACCTTTGAATTATCTTTCCAACGCCACTGAGTTTGCTCAGTTTCGAGTTCGTATGAGGGAGATATGTCCATTCGAAGTTGGGTTGTCTAGATAAGGAAAGTCAAAACCGGATTTTAGAGGGGTATTTTGGTCTTTTCCTGACCCAATCAGGTTTAATTCATTTTTAGTAATATTTTAGGGGTATAATCTGATTAGGTTCAGTTTTATATTCCTATTCTATGCCTAGGGTTTTAGTTGAGAGTTCAAGAAGAGAAAGGAAGAAGAGAGAAGAAGAGAAAAGAGGAGAGGATCAAGCGTTCGTCGAGATTCTTGCGTCTTGTTGCGTCGAGATGATGAAACATATCGTTATAGAATTCTATATCTTATAGATTTTCTCTATGACATAATAATTTTCATTTTTCTATCTAAATATTTTTTAACCTTATTAACATATACTTTGAGAGCATTTGTCACTTGAGTATTTTCTTTCTTTCAGCAAATAGATATATTCATAATCTAAAAATCATTCATAAAAATGATAAAATATTTTCTCCACCAAAAAATGAAATACTAAAGGATCTACAAGTGCTAGTGTGTATAATTTTAAGAGACAGAGTGTTTCTTGTGATACCATTTTTACTATGTTTGATTTGTTTTACCTTTACAATCCAAAAGTATATCAAGGTTAGCAAGATTTAAATTCATGAGAATTTACTATTTCTTTTAATTCTTTCTTGGGACGAATAATCTTAAGCGTTTGTGTCACAAGTAAACAAAACATTCATCTAATGAGCTACCATTCGTTTCACTATTATAAGGAAAGCAATTTGAGAAATATATCATGAAATTACAAATTATGTATAAATCATTTTTATAAATTGAAAAATTGATGTCAAAGTTCAAAATAAAATCTAGAATCATTAAATTCTGAAAAAGAAATCAGATTCCTAATAATTAAGGAACATATAAATGTTTATGATCATTAGGTGATATTCATTATCGTAGATTGAGTTATAAGTTCATGTGCCTTCAAATAAAATCTTATATGATTTCTCAAAAGTAAGAATAACTTTAGAAGAATTTAGTAGTTGGATAAGAATTCTTCCTACTCAATAAACATAAAAGTAGTTATACTAGAATCAAATCACCAAATATTATAAAGTTCTTTAGCTAATTTTTTATTAAGACCTATTGCGGACATCTTCTCATATTGTTGTTTAGAATTCTAACAAGTTTTCCTTCGTGGCGCGCTAGAGCTTCTAGGGCTAAGCCCTTAATAAAAGCTTATGTGCCTCATTCATTCAGAATCAGAGGTAACTATATTTTTTATCTTTGAAATCAGATCATGAACTCACACAATATTTCTATGTTTCCTTGAGTGATTTCAAATATATATGCTTTTCTTACTTGTACATTCTTTGCATTAGCATACTCTTTTATAAAAAAAATCACAGTATTTCAAAAAATTTATTTGAATGACTAGGTATTAAAGAGCACAATGTCATTGCTCCCTTTAGCATATCAAAGATTTTCAGCAAGTCAGAACTGGCAATCCTATCGTATTATGTTCGTCGATAACATCATGATGTTAGTATTGATCAGTTTGAATGTTGAGATTCTTAATCTCCTACCCGTTCATGTTTCGAATCTCTTCATTGATAGAACTAACTTCGTTGACAGATAATCATTCAAGAGTGAATTAGCGTTGGTAATGTCTAATCAACGTTACTAGTGTCATCCATTAAATCAATTGTTCACTTAGCTTCACAAAAGACAGAGTTTGTTAGTGAACAATTAATTGAACCTGAAACAATATCTTGGTCCTTAGCCTCACAACGAGCGTCAAACTACTTACCCTAAAAAAGGTACAATTGAATTTGTACGTGATGTTTAAGGACAAGTGGATTGAATCGACAGAGATTGTATAAAAATACTGTAAATAAAAAATTAATTAGCGACAAATAAACAGATCAATGAAATTGAATAATTAAAGCCTGACTGATTTCAGTGATATCCTTGATGAAGATGACCACAAAACAACTTGAAATACACGAAAAATGATAAGAATTGCAATCTTGCTTATTATAATTAAAATAGGAAAATTGATAGGGTAGAATTCAACGATCCTCTATTATGAAGATTTGACCTTTCTTATATGGATGATTTTTCCTTGACTTGATAACTCATAAATATTTCCTATTATTAATGAGGTCTCAATTGACTTTAATGACAAGATGTAATATTTGATATTGTCCTTGCTCGGTTGCATAACGACTAGCTTCTTTTAATGATCCTTCCTTTTGAGTATTTAAACTTCAATCAGATTTCGAACTTTATTCCAATTTCTCTTCTTCAAAATGAATCTTGTTACTTTCTTCCGATGTAAAACACTACTTTTTATGTATATTCGTACGCATACCACATCTATTTTTATCTTATACAATATATTTGCTCCCATAATGTCATTTTCCCTAATGAATTTGCTTTCATGAGACTATTTTGTAACACTACTAAAGTCGTAGTTAAAATTTTAGCTCTCCCAAACAAGCTAACATGAAACACCCAACCAACTTAACCAACCCAAGGATGTCTAGAAAAGAAAAAAAAAAGAGAAAAAGGAAAAGAAAATCGTAAACAAAGTCAAAATAGTTCTAAAGTTATCATTGCCTGAGTGCTTGTGACGACGACGGCGGCGGCGGCGGCGACTACGACGGCGACGAAGCTGGACAACACTGCTCCAAAGTGATTTCTGTTCTCATTTGATTCCTCCTTCAAAAAGTCTCCTTAATTCTCTCACCATCAATTTCAATTTCACCAAGAAAAGGTAACATCGTTTCCTCCTTTCACATATGAAATTGATGCTCTTGAATTCCCCCTTTTTGAACTGTTCTCAATGCGCTTTTGATTGCTAGAATTAATGGACCGGTGCTTAAACTCAAGTATATTGCGTCGTTCTCGTTTTTCTCTATTTGCTGTTGCAATTAAAGAGTTAAAGTTCTGAATTCCGTGGTTCTGCTGTGGACTTGGAATTACCAGTCATTTCATATAGTTGTTGCTGCTTTGACTGTCATTTAGTTATCTTTTTCTTTTCTTTTTGATAATCGTGGTCAACTTGCACACAACTCAACTAATTCCACCGATACCTCCCACCACTAATAGGTACTAGGTAACTTTGTCAACCAAGACTAGGATAGATGTGAAGAAATCACCTAGTGTATTTGTCTCTGCTAGGATTTGAATATGAGACCTTATGGTTCTCAACCCAGTTCATTGACTACCACACACTTGGATTGCCATTTGGTTATCTTTTGTAGCCGAATTTTGTACTTCTAGAAACAAATTGCAATTACCTTACCTGGACGCAAGCTGTACATTATCTTCAATACAACAGTTGACCTACATACAAAAATTCCTATCACTTAATTGCAACTATGTTTAGGATGGGTAAAATAGCTAGTGAGTTTATTTTTCTTTATTTGCCTGTAAGGTGTATTGAAATTAAGTACTATTCTAATAGAGGGGTAGTCGCCTCAAGGATCATTATGAAATACATCCATTCTTCAAGATGAATTAAATGCTAGAATGTTTCTCAACAAATGGTTGGTAGATTGAAAGGGGTGATTAGCAAGTTGGTAGATTCTCAGCAAATGACATTCATTAAAGGGAGACAAATTATGGATGCGGTCTTGATTGCCAATGAAGCTGTTGATTCTAGAGCTAAGCAGAAGAAACCATGCATTCTATGTAAGCTGGATATAGAGAAAGCTTATGACCATGTTATTGGAGATACCTTATGAAGGTATTAGGAATGGTGGCTTTTGGGAAAAATTGATTGAAATGGATAGAGCAATGTATTTCAACATTCAGCTTCTCAGTTGTAGTCAATGGTTCTCCGGCAGGATTTTTCCAATCACATAGAGGACTTAGGCTTAAGTTACTAGTTTCAATTTTTTTTAAAAAAAATAGAGGACTCAAGCAAGGTGATCCTTTGTCACCTTTTCTGTTCCTAATTGCTATGGAAGGATTGAATAACATGATCAAGACAACCAAATTAAAAGGTTGGATAAAGGGTTTTTGAAGTGTCCAGAGAAGGGATTGACAATTTGGAAGCGACACATCTACAATATGCAGATGATACACTTATCTTTTGTGATGTTGAGGAAGATCAACAGAAGCACTTAAGAGTGACTTTGGTTCTGTATCAAGAGGTCTCTGGTCTGCATATGAAATGCAGAAAGAGTCTAATGTACCATATTAATGAAGTCAACAACATGAGCTGGTTAGCAACAATCCTTGGTGGTGAAGTTGGTACTAACTACATTCTTGGGATAACCTTTGGGAGCCAAATCTATGTTCATAGATATATGGAATAACGTGACTAAGAAGTGTGGAGAAAAAACTATCCAGGTGGAAAACACAATACTTGTCTACGGGTGAAAGATTGACACTAATCAATTTAGTACTTGATGCTCTTCCTACTTACATGATGTTCCTTTTTCCTATCCCAACAAGGGCCACCAAGAGGCTGGGCAGTGTTAGAAGGAAATTTCTATGGCAGGGTAATAAGGAAAAGAAAGAATTTCACTTGGTAAAGTGATAACTGGAAAGAAGAATGGTGGTTTGGGGATTAAGAACATAAATTTGCAAAGTAAAGCTCTTCAAATGAAATTGGAAGTATGCAAATGGTAAACAACTGATGTGAGAATGTGTGATTGGGATAAATATATAGCAGAAGACAAATGGATGATCAAAGAGGCGACTTTCCCTTATGAGGTCAGCCTTTGGAGGTCCATTCGGAATCTGTGGGATGAAGTGAAGAACAACTCAAAGGTGAAAACTTTTGATGGGAGAAAGACCATATTTTGGAAGGATAACTAGCATGAGAAAGGCAACTTAGAAGAGTTATTTCCTGATGTTTACAACTTAGTTACAATTCAACAAGGGTATATAGCAGATTTATGGACACTACAGGGGTGGAACTTCAACTTCAGAAGACAACTCAATGACTGGAGGTTTAGAGAGTAGCTGAATTTCTCAACACAGTGGAGCCTTTTAATGGACTTCAAACAAGAGAGGATATTATAGTGGACAGGAAACTGATGTATCAGACAAACTGCAGATTACAAATTGGCCATGAAAACAAAGATGGAAAAACAGAATATCCCATAAGGTATCATGCTTTGTCAGGTTGTTGGCCAAAGAAGCAGCTCTTACTCAAGAAAGTGTCATGAAGAGAGGGATAGCCTTATGCTCTAGATGTTTTCTTTGTGGGGAGACTTTAAAGACTGTTAACCATCTGTTTCTACACTGCAAGTACACTCAACAATTATGGAGAATCTTTTAAAGTCTTGACTATGCCTAGGAAAGTTTCTGAGGCTTTAAAGAGTTGGGAGGAAGCAGGAGTACTAGCAAAAGATAGAAGGAAAATGGAGATTTCTCTCTGCTTCAATATGGTGGGCAATGTGGAAAGAGAGAAACTCTAGGTGTTTTGAGAGCATAGAGAAGGTGTGTGCAGAAAGTGAAGCTCAACTACATTTGCTATTAAGTTTTTGGTGTAATCAGTTGTACTCAACAATGATATTGTCTCTATAATTGATGTTGTAGACTCAATTTAGCCATAGAGCAGTAAGAATCGGGGCCACTTGTATATAAGGTTTCAAAACAACCCATGTACTGTTTCGTGATATTATACAAAGTTACCAAGTTCAAAAAAAAAATGTTTCTCAGCAAATGGTTGTATTAGGAAGTTCTAATTTACTTTTTTCTTCTGCTTCATCTTCTGTCTGTTCTTGTCAATTGTTTCTTCAACATGAATTAAGTGCTCTTGAGTCTTTCTTGATTGATGATTATGTAGGCAATTTGGTCTTGTTATTCTATCTTCTTTTCTCTTGTCTTCTCTCTGGTGCACTATTGATTGTTTCCTTGGGGAGAGTTGGAGGAGTTAAGGTTGAGAACCTCAGATAACATGTTTGGTGAATAAATGTCAACTTCCAGTCTTGAATGTTCTTCTAGTTTCTTTACAGATTCTTAACTAAAGGTGAATGATGGTGGTGGTGCACATGGTTTGGAAAATTATAAGGCAAATTCGAGGTTATGGATTTCGTAAACATGGTTCCTCTGTCCCTCCTCTGTTTGATGTAGAACATGGTTCTCTGCCCTCTGTTTTTCCATACCTTTCTTTCCCACTTCTTGTAGTGGCAAAGCACATTGAATGATGAAAAGAAGGTCCGTGTATGGAGTCTTCTTGCAGTTCTGTTGCAGTGTCTTTGATTGGTCAAATGAGATAGATAGCTGCTTTATGAACTAACATTCTTGCCAATACATTATCTTCATTTTGCGAGGGGGCAACAAATTGCTTTTTTTCTTTCCCTTTTTCTATTTTCTTTTTTTTTGGTTTGGGGGTGGGGGGAGAGATTGTTAACATGGGCGTTCCCTTATTCATCGTTTGTCTATTTATCTTTCTGATGTTTCTTCAGGGAATGGTTACTTTTGGGGACTCCTGGATCCAGGAATATAATGAAGCAGGAAAACTCGCGGATGACATCATTTACATGATATCTGAAAGAAATTCGTTGCCCGCAACAGGCCCAGAAGCACAACGTCATTCATCTTTAATAAGGAGGAAGATCACAATATTAGGATTTAGACTTGATAGCTTACAGTCTATTGACTCTAAGCTTCCTGGAAAGCAACGTTTGTGAGTTTTCCTAATCTGAGTCTTCTTATGCTTAATGTTGTTTAGATGAGTTAAATTGCTTGTACTTTGGCAACCTGTTCATATGACTCTTGTCGTGCTGTTAGAGAACTTTGTATATGTTCCTAAATAGGTAGTGGATAGTTGTATTTGACCTGCAGCGAGTATATTTTCATTTCATGATGGTGAATACTTATATTAGTTGAAATGTGTTTCTGGTCATATTTTCTTTAGAAATCAGATTTTGGCTTCTTATCCAGGGTGATCCATACCTAATCCACTTTAATATTGGTCAATCAATTTTCAATCAGGGAAAAAGATATATTAGGCAATCAAATATTTCTTGGCTTCCTTGCTTACAATTCTAAATTAAGAGGGTAAAAATTGATCTGATACAACAAATTGACCTCACTTATCATGAACTATGCATAGTTGCATATTCAATCCGCAACTACTGAATTATGCAAAGTCAAATATTTTCTTCCTTTTCCCTTAAAAATGTAAAGCGCCACAAGGCATGCAATTTGAAATGGAGGGCGTAATTGGGAAGTGGATAGCAAACACCAGTCATTGTTAGTGATTTGTCCAAATGGAGGATTATAGAAGAGAAAGTATTTCAAATTATCAGCTCTCTTCTGTAGTCACTGTTGACAATGTCCAGAGTCTAAGTTGTGTTAGTTTGCAGAACTTTTACTTTTATACTTTGGGAATTGTACCCTTTTTCTTATAAATATCTTGAGGGTGGGGGAGAGGCAAGTGTCACAAGAATTTGTAGCAGTTGTCTGTCTGCATATATCTTTGAACACATTGGCCTAATAACATTACTTTTTGTATGGTGATTCTGTATAGATTTGTTAAGCTTTCATCTTTATGCAGGACAGAGAAAGAGATGAATCGTCGCAAGGATATGCTTGCAAATTTAAAATCAAAAGCAACCGAAATGGCCTCCACTTTGAATATGTCGAACTTTGCCAATAGGGACAGCTTGCTTGGACCAGAAACAAAGGCAGCAGATGCTACGAGCAGAACCACAGGCCTTGACAATTATGGTGTTGTTGGTCTTCAAAGGCAAATTATGAAAGGCAAGTTGTTATATACTTTGAAAACTTCTCCTGCTATTGGCTTTTCTGTTTCTTTTATATGTTATTTGTTGGCTTTACTATTAATGCAGAACAAGATGAGGGGCTTGAGAAATTGGAGGAGTCTATGATGAGCTTCAAACATATAGCATTGGCAGTTAATGAGGAGCTCGACTTGCAAACAAGACTCATTGTATGAGTTAAATTTTTGCTGGTTCCTATTGAACTACCTCTACAACTTATTTTCCCTGTGAAATACTGCTTTTCTGTTATTGAAGTAGGATGTTGACTTCATTGTCTGACTCAATGCAGGATACCCTGGACGAACATGTTGATGTTACTGACTCAAGATTTCAGGTGACAATTTTGTTGCTTTTGTAACAACTCATGCAAACCAGATATTGTTGGTACTAATTTTTTCTGGGATTGCACTTCATAACTTCCCTAGGAGTCTAAAGTGGTATATGGGTTCATGGAACACCAGCTTTTACTCAAACCCTGCATATGATCAAAACATCCACTAAAGTAGTTGACTGTGAGCCCAATTATTATTGTATTTCTACTTGAGGTTATTGTAGGAGCTCATAAACTTTAAATTCTTGATCTTCCTCTGAAGGAAATGAGTTTTAGTGTAGAAGCCAATACCATTTACTCGCCAATACAATCTTCATTCCTCATAACTTAAACTTTTTTTTCTCTAGCCATCAACCTGTCTCATTTATACAGGAAAGGCTATGTTTTGCACATAGGCGGAATTATTGGGACCTTTGTGATGACATTGATAATTGTTAGGTATGTGGTGGCTTATGACCCTAGAAAAAAATTCTTTGTTGTTGGTTTTTATGGGGAAGTGGGGGTGGGGTGGGATGGGCGCTGAATGCTCTAAGCAAATTGATCCTTTTATTGATATGATGGAAAAATATGTTAAAGAGTGGATAATCCTACTGAAAAATGTGAATTCGAACATGTGATCCAGAAATGACCCAAAGAAATAGGACTGTGACACTAATATAGATAAGGGTGCTTTTAACTGTTTCAAACTCTCTTCTATTTCTCTCGTCCTTGAGTGCAATGGGTGATAAAGGAGCCTACTTCACACTGTCTACTCTGTTTTCAACCTTTGAACTTCAAGCATAACCATTCTTGACACCACCCATTCAATTCCAAACATGTTCCAGGCGATGCACCATTATGGAATCAGGTAATGAGACTGAGAAGTTTGATTGAGCTCTCAACGGTTTATTGAATCTTCATCTATAGACCTTAATGCTGTACAAGAAAAATGGGAAAAGAGGGGCATGTGACAATTCCTGGAGTACACCCATGGATGAGGAAGGACAAACTTACTATTTTTACTAAACATAGTGTTCTGCACCATGGATTCTCATAAACATATGCTGCCGTTTGTAGAATTTTGGTGCTTATATCTGTCCCCTGTGAAATTAACTACTTCTACGCACTATCTATTTCTTTTCTTTTATAACGTGCAAATGTAGCTATATATGGGCGGGGGGGGGGGGGGGGG
>JAJOOS010014131.1:0-53692 GCA_029582725.1 Solanum chiquidenum
TGAAGAAAGCCTTGAATCCAATACCCTAGCTCCCACTCCTTCTTCTTCTTGAGTTAGAGAGAAATATTTGAGAAGTGAGGGAAATGTTTTAGAGATAGGAATTGAACTAATGGTATCTAGGAAATAATATATGTCCTTTGGAAAAATGGTCCAATGATTCTTCAAAGCCAACCTAAGAGGATGAAGGTTGATAAATTCCTCCATCTTTTCCTAGTCGTTACAATATGCTTGAGCACTCATACCTCCTTGATGAAGGTTGATAAATTCCTCCATCTTTGCTTCCCTCTTTTCTCGGGGAAAGAACCTATGAAGGAACGCTATCTTGAACACCTCCCAATCTATGCGACCCCCTTCAACCGGCCTATTACTCTTCCCTTGAGTATACCATACTTGGGTCAAATCCTTCAATTGGTAAGCGGCTAGTTCCACTTATTATATAGAAGTCACCCCCATAACATCAATTATCTTATAGACATCCTCCACAAACTCTTGAGGATCTTCACCCACTTTGGAGCCAAAGAACATAAGAGGGTTCATTCTTGTGAAATCTCTTAACCTTGAAGCCATGGTGTTCACATTAGAGTTCACACGGGCCCCAATATCCCTATTTCCTTGAGCCGTCATAGCTTGGGCTTGAGTTGCTACAGCTTGACCTTAAGCCTTCATGGTTGAGTCAATGCTAGAAAAGTCGTCCTTATTTCCACATTTGTCATAGAACCAACATCATTAGGAGCTTGAGGACCTTGAGGATCTTGAGGACCTTAGGGTCCTTGGGGAGGAACTCCCTCATTCACCATCTCCTATTCCATCCTTGTTGCATTCTCCCTTCTTGTATTCATATCCTGAAGACACAAAAGTAGAGTTAGGAAAAGGATTTCGTAGAGTTAAAAATCTAAGGCACAACTAAAGAGTAATGAAACAACTGATATTTCCTAAGCATCTAATAGCCTCTCATTCATAAGTATGGGACGCTTCATACTCATGAACAAGACTCTACTAGACGTGGTTCATGAGGCATCATTCTAGAATCATTCTAAACCTTGTGCTCTGATTACCAAGTTTGTCACGACCCAGGGTTACCCCTAGATATAACACGGCGTACTCGACCCCGAAGGGGTTTATACAAGCCCTTAGCATAATCGTAACATAAGCAATAGAAATAATGCAAAATTTAAAACTTTTTACAATCAAAGTCATTTTATAAAATTGAATGGAAGTCTCAACTTTATCTCATTAAACCATCTAATACAATCGATTATAATCTTAGGGTCACAACCCTTTATACAGCATAGTCTCTAAAATAGAAAGTAAGATAGGAACTAAAAATGAACAATCCGTGCTCGAACTTGAAGACTCACCAAGAGTGTGGAGAGAATCAATCCAAGATCTACTAGAGAGAAGAAGTATACCTCAACGACTGGAACCTACACTTATAAAAAGGTAGAAAATATGGGTTAGCACAAATACTCTACTAAGTATGGAAGCCATGCATAGAAAATCCTTAAAACACGCATAAAAGGGACATTTAGTTGAAATCATGCATTTTTCAAGTTTTGAAGGATGCGACACGGTGTACTTGACCCCGGAGGGGTCTTATACAAGCCTCATAGCATAGGTAATAAAAATAGTGTGGAATTAAAACTTTTCTTAATAAAACCAAAAATCAAAAACTCATTTATAAAGCAGCAGAATACTAAAGACTCACATGGCCATCTTAGACAACACTTTAAACAAGATAGGGGAACAACCCTTTACAAACGAAGTCTTAACAATAGTCTTAAGACATAAAGGAACTAGAAACATCAAAAGTCCTTTTCCTCGATCTATGAGGACAAACCAAAAGATGTCTTGGAAGAATTCTAGTCCAAGCTCCAACTAGAGAGATACTCAATTACGACAACCTACATTTGTAGTAAAAATAAGAGAATATGGGTTAGCACAAAGAAATGTACTAAGTATGATGACCATGAAAAAAACAAGTTTTAAAAGGGACATTTTTGGTTAAAAGTCATGATTTATGCCATTTTAGTAAAACTTTATGAACATTTATAAAAGAGACATAATATAAGTCACAACCAACATACAAGTCATCACATTCTTCCAACATTAAGACAAAATCACATATATATACCTTTACCTTTACCCTTAGCCTCCACTTCAAGTAACCCTCATGCTGTACCTTGTGCAATGTATGGATAGCGTCCCATACCACAATCCACAACAAGGTACCACACCAAGGCCACCAAAAGTAAACTTACCATTCATTTTTTGCACCTTTTCACCCTTTCACAAAATAAAGCATATACGAAACATAAACAATCACATTATCACATTAAGACCCACATCTAAGACAACTCTAAGTCATACTTATGCAATGTGCAAGTAGCATCCCATACTACTACTTATACTAAGTACTCATTTGAAGTCACGATAGACAAGCCACATTCATTTATAATAGTCACGACAAGGAAGTAACTCATAATACAATCGAAGTATATCATGCATCATTTACAACAAAGCATATAAGAGACAACATTCATCATTAGCTTCACTTCAAGAGCCCATTCATTCATTAACATTATAAGGAACACACTAGGACCTCTCTCAAATGCCTACTTGTGCAATGCGTAGATGGCCTCCCATTCCGCCACCCACACTAAGTAGTACATCCTTAAGAAGCCATAGTCCATTAATATTATTTGTGGAGGTATAGATCATGTGAGCTTGACATGGAATCCCAGTGTCACCCTCATCAAACAAAGGGATTCCTACTTGCCTAAGGTAGGACCATCATTTGTTTAGCCTTAAGTGGATCCACTAGCTAGACCTATGTGGGCACATAGTTTAAGGGATAGGGAGATTTCTACTAGATGACCCACCTCAAATCAGATGAGCATCCATCCCAAAAGATTATTACTAGGTGCCCCGCCTCAACTCAGATGAACACCTATCCCAATCCATATCCACTCGGTGCTTGGCATTATTCCCCACGAAGTACATTGCATTCTTTACATTAGTTTAGTATGGGGTAAGGGATTGCTACTAGAAGCCCCGTCTCAACTCAGATGAGCATCCATCCCGAACCCAACATTCATTCATTCATTGGAAAGCTCATAGATACAAAGATGAGCATAGCCTTTCACCTAAGAATTCCATTATCATTCATTAGTGTAAGAGTGAGAATATCCTTTCAATCAACACATCATTATCATTCATTAGAGTACAATTGAGGATAGCCTTTCCAATAGTACTCAACATTCATTAACATTATAATATACTTCATTCATTCATGTGTGTGTGTGTGAGAATAGCCTTTCACATAATCACTATCATCCACAAGTGTTAATGGAGAGATAACATTCAATCCTAACACAATTAGCTTCTAAACATGATCATAAGACTTTCATTCAATTCACATGCATAGGTGTCACACAATAATCACACATTAACCTTCACATTAGGGGTACAAGGAAGATATCCATCAATACAATACCACAATGTGCATAGTAAGTAAACACCTCCACCTTTCAAGTGGATCGACATCTAATTCACAATTCAATGTAATTAATCATAACTTTTTCATTTAAGGCCATGCTCACAAGTCATCAATTCATCATCAATTTACCATACTTAAGCATAACTTGAATACAATCCATTGACCCAAAGCAATTTAGACATATTCCAACCATAAGCTTCCATAAACAACAAACCCATTTTCATAATGACACAATTTAGGGAATAAGAGAAATCATGGGATCATAGAGTAAGAATCATCTTAAATCATCAATTAAACATCAATATAATCATAGTTTGTGTCACGACCCGAGAGCACCCCCTAGTCGTAACACGACGTACTTGACCCCGAAGGGGTCGCATACAAGCCCTTTGCAATATCATATCATAAGATCATATAAACGTATGGAGAATTTAAAACTTTCTTTAAACATAAACTTGAAAAGCCTTTCGTAAAAGCGGAAGTCTTTCTAACATCATTGTCTCAAACCATCTAATAAACTCTGAATAAAAGTCATTGGAACGCAGCCAATGCAAAATCTAAAAACATACGAAAAGACATAAAGGAACATAAAGGGTTCTTCCTCGAAGCTATGAGGACTCACCAATTCTTCACTTCTTCTAGAATCCTTGAAACTCTAGCCTCCAATGCAAACTCAAGCCTCCAACCCTATATTTGGTTAGAATGTAGGCAATATACGTTAGTACAAAATCTACCAAGTATGAAAGCTAACATACCAACATAAGATATCTCAAAATGGTTAGTCAACATAAGACATACATAAGTTCATTCTTCAACCATTAGTCTTTCATAATCAAGTGAACTAATTCACAAGCCACCTCCAAGTATACTTGTGCAAGGCCAAGGTAGCATCCCATAATACTACCTAAGCTAAGTACTTCTCTTAGGTCATTTTTGGTCATACTCCACCTTCTTAGTCAAGGCCTAGGTTCACATGTCATAAGAGTACTATACCCCTAAGTCACCTCAAGGCACACTTGTGCAATGCATGTGGGGCATCCCATAATACCTCACACACTAAGCATATCCTTAAAGTCTCCATATTCATATTTACCATTTCTAGGTGTCACTATAGACTTATTTCATATTGAGAAGGAACTATCAACTTAAGTCAATCATATCATGGAAGGCAACTATATCAACTATCCAAGCTAGACATACATCACATAAGAGGACACTTTGTAAGTAGCTTCAAGTCATACTTGTGCCATGCATGAATGGCATCCCATACTACCATCCATACTAAGTACTTCTTTAGGATAACTTACTCAATGCTAACTATCTTTCATTCTAATCTATTAAAAGTAGCATACTACCATGCTAGACCTAACTACCATGGAAATATATCATATCATACAATCCAAGCTATCTAAGGAAGGATACAAGTATACCAACCTAGCCACCATGCAACCATTCAATAAGATGCAAGCTATCCATATGAGAGTATGAATCCTCAACCCTAATCTATCCTTATGAGAGTATAACATCTCAATCCTAAGCTATCATGAAATGGTCTTGGCCTAACCAAGTCAAGCTACCATGAAGGCATTCTAGTCATGCTATTTCAAGCTAACCTTAGGAGAGATTAATTTCTCAATCCCAATCTACCATGCCTATACTAATGCAAGCTACCATGAAAAGCATCCTACCAATGCTAGTTCAAGCTAATCTTAGGAGAGAGTAATTCCTCAATCCCAAGCTACGATGCCTATACTAATGCAAGCTATCATGAAAAGCATCCTACCAATGCTAGTTCAAGCTAACCTTTGGAGAGATTAATTCCTTAATCCCAAGCTACCATGAGATCTACCATCCCAAGCTACATAATTCAACTATCCATGAAGGAATCATAAGATTCAACCTCAAGCTATTCTAGTCTTACAAGCATGATTTATTTTAGGTGATTAACCTCTCACATTCTACATACATGCAAGCTAACTCTTCATATTAGACTTATTCCATAAGCCCTAGTGATCAACATTATGACTTCAAGTCCTACATTCAAACTTTACTTCACAATCATCATACTAGTCTAGCTTTCAAGGCACATTAGCCTTAAGCCCTACTCATCAGCCAATTCTAAGCATAGTTCATCAAAAATCCCAATTCTTAATCATTTCAATTCACATTCTAACATACATGCATAAGTCTAGTAAATTCATGATATCCTATTCACATCCTTGGGTATACTCCATGCATATCAACAACCCAAGAGAACCTAACAAAAATCATCGATTCCTCATCAAAAGATCTAAACCCACATACTTTGGAAATTAGGGTAAATCAAGGAATTCACATAAATTCTTCATAATATCATGAATAAACATCAATTTAATCATATATGAGTAGTATCCAACCATTTGGAATCATACCCACCTAAAACCCATGCATTGGAAGTAACCCTACCTTCATTGGGGTTCTTCTTCACAAATTAGGGGAAATTCTAGGGGACTCTATGGGTGGAATAACCCATATATGAAGATATAAACATACCTTAAACAAATCTCTAGCATGACCCTTAAGATATGGAACCTTGGATCTTGACCTTAGCTTCAACCCTAACTTCTTCTTCAATGGAGGTTCTTCTTTGAGAGAGAAATATTTGAGAGATGAGTGATTTGGGGTTTTGAATAGAGTCTAATATAAAGTGACTTAAAACTAAGGATTATGTACTTAAAATAGTCTAAATAGGTTAATAAAATACATACAAAATGACCCCACTTAAACCTAGTCGAATAGGATTTTACTTAATTGTCCTCAACTTGGGAGCCCCATCCCAGGCACCACGGCCACTTGGACGGTCTTTGAAGGGCACCAAGGTCCGTGGTGGTGCCCGTGGTCCATGTACCAGTAGCTCTACCAACCCTTTTTGGCCCTCAACCACCCTAATTTGCTAAGGCACCTTCACGGGCACTTTGACGGGCCATGGTAAAGCCAACGGCTAGTGAAGTGCCTTGTGGACTTGGGGAAGTGTCTAGGCCTCTTGATCTGGCCTCCCAAGTGTCTAAGGAATATTCAAGGACCCCTTCATGGACCGTGGTCCACACCACTGGTCGTGAAGGTGGTAGTGAACTCTTAGGTAGTGGCTGCCAAGGTTGGGCAGCCTTGGCCCCTTGGCTTAGGCTTACCCTTTTGCCTTGGTGGCTGCCCTTCCCATGCAGCACCAAACACCTATAGGCCATCTAGGCTACTAGGTATAATGCACACCTTGATTTCCTACCATTAAACTCTTCATTCACAACACATTAAGTCTCATCTACGACACTATTTCACATACGACAAACCATAGAATCCTAGCTTGTGACTCTAGTTTAGTGTACAAATTTCCGGGGCATTACAATTCGTCATTAGAAACCTTTCGAAAGCATTTGATGAGATAACCCATGAGATTGAGTAAAATCCTAAGTTTTTCATGAACTTGAAATCTTTAAAATATATTTTGAAATCAACTCTAGGGATGGGAGCTATCCCTAGATGAATGATCACCATACCTTTGCTAAGATTCCATAAGAAATTTGATAAGGAAACCACCTTGAATTGAAACCCTAGCTCCAAGTTCTTGACCTTCTTCAATGGAGGATTGTAGAGAGAGAAATATTTGAGAGGAGGTGTGTTTCTTTTAATTCTGTTTGGAGTGACTTAAATGAGAGGGGTTTAGGTCTAAAAATGGTTTTATAGTTGCTAGGAAAGGATTACAATAATAGGGACTTTATTTCGGAAAAGAACTAAAGACCCTAAAGTTTTAACTTAAAAATTCTGCCTCTTGCCCGCTTGAGCTTGCCCTTTAGACACTTGGGCTCGCCAAGTGCACCCTTGGCTTACCCTTTGTTCTAGGCGGCTCACTCAAAGGATTGGTCAATTGACGATTGGAGGGGTGCAAAAGGGCGACACGCAAAGCTAGTTGTCGAGATACCCTTTAGCTTGCCCTTTGGTCCAGTAGCTAGGCCTAATGGGGCAGCCACTAGGCGATCTCAAGGGCAGCTGGGCGAGTCGCCCAACCCTTTGGGAGATCAACAGCCCCATCGCCAAAATAGCCCCTCTAAGAACAAGGTTTCTACCACCCTTTCCTTGCTAGTTTAGGTCCTAGCTTGCACCCTAGGCTCCTTCCTCAACCCATCAAGGTTCCAAAACCGTCTAGACACTCACTCAAGGTCACAATAACTCGAACGTTAAGGCTCTAGTTCAAACTATCATTTTCCGAGTCGTTACATCATCCCCCACGTAGGAACAGTCATCCTTGAATGACACTTAAAATATATGAAGGGATAAATGATTCGAGACTAGCAACCCATCAATCATGCATGCAACATCAATATAAATGCATAAACATAGAAGGAAACATCAACTCAATATCAATAAGCTCAAAACACAACAAGAAAGTAGGAACTACATCTACAAACTCTTTATGCATCAAAACTTTAACATTTCTCATTATCTTGGAGGAATTACCTTCTCCAATTCATTGCATGCTCATCACAACATCATTAGGCAAAAATATGCAATTACACTCAAAGCACATTTAGGCATGTTCAACATTTAACCTCATGATGCATATAGACAATTCATACCACATGCAAATTAGCACAAGGAACATAAATCATGAAACTCATTTTCTCGTTTAAACAAGAATTCAACTAGAACATGCGTATCATAAGGAATCATGGAAACATAAAATCACACATGACCCCAAAACATGAAACAAGCTACAAGGAACTCTTGGTCTCAAGCTTGAATAGGAATAGAAGGAAAGAGATAATGATATCAACACCCTCAACAACCTTACTATTCAACATACCATCCCCACTTAGGAGAACACCCAACTAAGGCTAACACGAAAACAACATAACGACTTCATCACAATAACAAGGATCTATAACTTACCTGTACCTTCATCCGGATTAGCTCCTTTGTCCTTGTTTTCTTGAAGAACATAGAAATAATTCTTCCTTGGAGCATTAGGATCCGGGCCCTCGAGAGAAGCTTGTTTGGCCTCTCTCCCTTTTGCTGAAATTGTTGGGCAGTCTCTCATCTTATGACCCTTCTTTCCACACCCAAAACACCCATCTGTGCCGGCAAGGCACTTACCCAAATGTTGCTTTCCACACTTGTCTCCATTCTCTCTTTGTGAATTAGGGTTAGACACCCTATCATTGTTGACCATTGGGGACTCTTGGTTGTAGAACCTCTTTTTGGACCTTTGTTGACTTTGTTCCTCGGGTCTAGCCCTTTTTGCCTCTCTATACTTCTTCATAAGCCTTGACTTCTCAACTTGTTGAGCATGTACCATCAACCTTGAGATATCCATATTGCCATGGAGCATTGCCACTCGGCACTCTTCTTCAATAGCATCCGACACACCTGTGACAAAGTGACTCATCTCATCTCTCGGGTCAGAAACCAAAGAGGGGGCATATTTGGACAACTTAGTGAATTTCAAGGAGTATTCTTGGACACTCATACCTTCTTGGCAAAGGTTGATGAACTCCTCAACTTTGCCTTACCTCTTCTCATGGGGAAAGAACCTATAAAGGAAGGCCTTCTTGAATACTTTCCAACTTATAGGACCCTCCCTTAAAGGCCTATTGTCTTTCCATTGCGTGTACCACACTTGCGCCACATCTTTCAATTGATACCCGGCTAACTCGGCTTCCTCAATAGTAGTGACCCCCATAGCCTCCATTATGTTATAAACCTCCTCTAAAAACTCTTGTGGCTCGTCATTCATTTTGAAACCCAAGAAGATAGGAGGGTTCATCCTAGTGAAATCCCTCAAGTGTGAGGTCATGATACTCACATTAGGCTCTACCCGGGGCCTAACTTCTCGGTTGGCTTGGGCCATTAAGGCTTGAGCTTGAGCGGTGACGGCATGAGTTTGAACCATCATGATTTGGGTCAAGGTTTGGAAGCCCGCCCTTATATCTACATTAGTCATAGCCCCTTCATCAATAGGAACTTGAGGATCTTGAAGTACTTCCTCATCTTGGGGAACTTGACCACCTAGAGGAAGTTGATTACCTAAAGGAGCTTCATTCTCTAGAGGAGGAACTCTTCTATTCACACCCTTTCCTTCCACCCTTGTAGTATTATTCCTTCTTGTATTCATATCCTATAAACACAAGAGAAGGGGTTAGGAAAAGGAAAACTACAGATCTAGCTCGAAGGCACGATATAAGAGTATAAAGAAAGTGACAAATCCTAACGTCCTATAGCCTCTCGCTCATAGATGTGTCACAACTCACACCGATGAACAAGACTCTACTAGACGTGGATTGTGAGACATAGACCCTAAAACCATTCCCAAAATGTTATGCTCTGATACCATGTTTTTCACGACCCGAGTCTAGGCCCCGGATGCGACACGGTGTACTCGACTCCGAAGGGGACATATACAAGCCTCTTAGCATACATTCATCTCATAGGTAATAAAAATAGTGCGGAATTAATTTTTTTCTTAATAAAACCAACAATCAAAAACTCATTTATAAAGCAACAAAATACTAAAGTCTCACATGGCCATCTTAGACAACACTTTAAACAAGATATGGTCACGACCCTTTACAAACGGAGTCTTAACAATAGTATTAAAACATAAAGGAACTAGAAAAATTAAAAGTCCTTGTCCTAGATCTTTGAGGACATACCAAAAGATGTCTAGGAAGAAGTCTAGTTCAAGCTCCAACTAGACAGATACTCAATTACCGCAACCTACACTTGTAGTAAAAATAAGATAATATGGGTTAGAACACAGAAAATTACTAAGTATGATGACCATGCAAAAACATGTTTTAAAAGGGACATTTTTGTTTGGAAGTCATGCTTTATGCCATTTTAGTAAAACTTCATGAACATTTATAAAAGAGACATAATATAAGTCACAACAAACATACAAGTCACATTCTTCCCACATTAAGAAAAAATCACATATATATACCTTTACCTTTAGCCTCCACCTCAAGTAACCTTCATGCTATACCTTGTGCAATGTATGGATAGCGTACCATACCACCATCCACACCAAGGTACCACACCAAGGCCACAAAAAGTGAACTTACCATTCATCCTTTGCACCTTTTCATCCTTTCACAATAAATCATATAAGAAACATAACCAATCGCATGAATCACATTATCACATTAAGACCCACATTTAAGGCAACTCTAAGTCATACTTGTGCAATGTGCAAGTAGCATCCCATACTACTACTTACACTAAGTACTCCTTTGAAGTCACCATAGACAAGGCACATTCACTTATAATAGTCAAGACAAGGAATTAACTCCTACTAAAATCCAAGTATATCATGCATCATTTACATCAAAGCATATAAAAGACAACATTCTTCATTAGCTTCCCTTCAAGAGCCCAATCATTCATTAACATTATAAGGAACAGACCATGACCTCTCTCAAATGCCTACTTGTGCAATGCATATATGGCGTCCCATTCCACCACCCACACTAAGTAGTACATCCTTAAGAATCCATAGTTCATTAATATTATTTGTGGAGGTAAGCCTCAACCGACATAGACCATGTGAGCTTGACATGGAATCCCGGTTTCACCTTCACCAGATAAAGGGATTCCTACTTGCCTAAGGTAGGACCATCATTTCTTTAACCTTAAGTGGATACACTTGCTAAACCTATGTGGGAACATAGTTTAAGGGATAAGGAGATTGCTACTAGATGACCCGCCTCAACTCAGATGAGCATCCATCTCAAGAGATTGCAACTAGGTGCCCCACCTCAACTCAGATGAACACCCATACCAATCCATATCCACTCGGTGCTTGGAATTATTCCCCACAGAGTACATTGAATTCTTTACATTAGTTTAGTATGGGATAAGGGATTGCTACTAGAAGCCCCGCCTCAACTCAGATGAGCATCCATCCCGAACCCAACATTCATTCATTCATTGGAAAGCTCATAGATTCAAAGATGAGCATAGCCTTTCACCTAAGAATCCCATTATCATTCATTAGTGTAATAGTGAGAATATCATTTCAATCAACACATCATTATTATTCATTAGAGTACAATTGAGGATAGCCTTCCAAATAATACTCAATATTCATTAATATTATAATAGACTTCATTCATTTATTCATGTGTGTGTGTATGTAATAATAGAATTTCACATATCACCATCATCCACAAGTGTTAATAGAGATATAACATTCAATCTTAACACAATTAGGTTCTAAACATGATCATACGACTTTCATTCAATTCACATGCATAGGTGTCACACAATAATCACACATTAACCTTCACTTTTGGGGTACAAGGAATATATCCATCAATACAATACCACAATGTGCATAGTAAGTAAACACCTCCACCTTTTAAGTGGATCAACATCTAATTCACAATTCAATGTAGTTAAGCACAACTTCCCCATTTAAGGCCATGCTCACAAGTCATCAATTCATCATCAATTTACCATACTTAAGCATAACAAGAATACAATCCAATGACCCAAAGTAATTTAGACATATTCCAACCATAAGCTTCAATAAACAACAAACCCATTTTCATAATGACACAATTTAGGGATTGAGAGAAATCATGGGTTCATAGAGTAAAAATCATCTTAAATCTTCAATGAAACATCAATATAATCATAGTTCATCATTAGAAACCTTTTGAAAACATTTGATTAGAGAACCCATGAGATTGAGTAAAATCCTAAGGTTTTCATGAACTTGATGTCTTTGAAATCTATTTTGAAATTGAATCTAGGGATGAAAGATATTCCTAGATGAAGGATCAGCATACCTTTGCTAATATTCTCTAAGAAATTTGATGAAGAAACCACCTTGAATCGAAACCCTAGCTCCAAGTTCTTGACCTTCTTCAATGGAGGATTGTAGAGTGAGAAATATTGGAGAGGAGGTGGGTTTCTTTTAATTCTATTTGGAGTGACTTAAATGAGAGGATTTTAGGTCTAAAAAGGGTTTTATAGTTGTTAGGAAAGGCGTAAAATGATAGGGACTTTATTTAGTAAAAGAGCTAAAGACCCTAAAGTTTTAACTTAAAAATTCTTCCCCTTGCCCGTTTGAGCTTTCCCTTTAGACAATTGGGCTCACCAAGTGCACTCGGCGACTAACCAAGTGCACACTTGGCTCGCCCTTTGTTCCAGGCAGCTGACTCAAATGATTGGTCAATGTGCGATTGTAGGGGTGCCAAAGGGTGACACGCCAAGCTGGTTGGCGAGATACCCTATAGCTCGTCCTTTTGTCCAGTAGCTAGGACAAATGGGGCAACCACTAGGCGATCTCAAGGATAGATGGGCGAGTCGCCCAACCCTTTGGGCGATAAACAACCCCATCGCCAAACAGCCCCTCTAAGAACAAGGTTTCTAAGTACCACTTTTAGGTCCCCAACATCCTACATACCATGCCTTGACCTGATTCATAGCCAATACCCTTATACAAGGAAACATCCATATTCATAACTTGTAGCAAGTAAAGTCAACCTTAACAACCATGCATATCATACATACATAATTCATAAGTCTTCATAGCATAAAAGAAACCATCCACAACCCCTTTATAAGCCTACTTATGCAATGTACAAGTGAAGTCACATACCCCAACTCACGCCAAGTAAAACTCAATAAGAAGTCATAAGTCTAGTTCATGTTTATGTTCATATTCTTGTTCTTGTTCATGTTCTTTTCATATAGGGAAATTTAGCCTCTACCGACATAGACCATGTGAGCTACATGGAATCCGGTGTCATGCCCCACACCAAAACGATGTGTCCTACTTGCCTAAGGTAGAACTAACATGTTTAGCATTTAGGTTGATCCACTAGCTAAAGACCTATGTGGGCACATAGTTATGAGATAATGAGATTGCTACTAGAAACCCAGACTTTCTAACGTAAAAGGTTTCCATCTCATGAGATAACTTACTTTGGGAAGCCGAACTTTCTAATGTAAAAGATTCTATCTCATACTCATATCCACTCAGTGCTAAGCATAATTCCCTGAAAAAGTCATATTAAGTCTTTACTAAAATTCATGTTCGTGAAAGAATGCACTAGACACTCAAGTTAACATGGTATCATAATAGCTCATGGATTCATTAGGTGAGAATGTCCTTTCAACCATAGAATCATAAATACGTGAGTAAAACTTTCACATCATATTCGTAGTGTATTCATGAGTATAACCTTTCATTCAACACAACAATATCATCATAGTCATACACATATCATAATAGTCATGTGTAAGGGTAAGGGATAGTAATCTTACAACAATACCACAATTACACAATAATCATAAGATCTTCACTTTCCAAGTGAGTGATAAGCTCATACACAATTTCTCATAAAGATGTACAAACCCTCACACCTTGCCCTTCAAGGGCCATGAATCACAATTTACCTAACCATATACAATTACTACATAATATAGGAGGAATTTCATGATTCAATATCTCAATTAACATAAACATATTCAATTGATATACTTATAGTATAAACCAACCCACATCATCAATTCATGATTTATCAATATGGAGGAATCATGGTCAATTGGGAATTTTCATCATAAAACAACAATAATCCATAAATCCAACCATAATTCATCATTACCAACTTTAATCAACCACAATTAAACAATTGAAAACGTTTTGGAAGAAGACCCATGACATAGATTGAAAACCCTAAGTTTGTGGGAAATTGGAATCTTGAAAACCAACTTTTGAGGGGACTCTATGAGTGGAGACTACCCATAGATGAAAAGTATTAATACCTTGATTAGAAATCCGCAAGAAATTTGAGGAAGAACCTTTGAAGTCCACAAACCCTAGATCCACAATTGCTCTTTTCTTCTTCTCTGAGTTTAGAGAGAGAAATATATAGAGGAAGATAACTTTTTGGGTTTGAATTGGGTGTTTGAGTATAATGGGTTGTTTTTGGTGAATTTGGACTTAAAATGACTTATATAGTACCCCTAAAAAAATGCCCAAAATGATCTCACTTAAGTTGGAATTATATTGGAAATGACTTAATTGTCCCTCACTTAAGGAACCCGTCCAGGATCCATGTGCCCCTTAACGAGTCGTGGTGACCGTGGTCCTCATCGTGAAGGTTGGGTAGTAGCTAGGCACTTGGTGCTTTAGGCTCACAAGCCCAAAGCATTACCACGAGGGGCTCGATGAGTCGTGGTCAAGACCACAAGCCGTGGTCCCTCTCGTGGTCCTTAAGGCAGTAGCCTTACCACTTGGGGCCTTTAGCTCAATGCCTAAGGCATCTTCACAAAGGTCTCCATGAGCCGTGGTGAAGACCACGAACTATGGAGTGGACCACGATCCGTGGTTCCACTCGTGAAGGTGGGGCACTGTGCTCCAAGGTAGAGGCAGCCTTGGCCTTTAGCCTTGGCTTGGCCCCTTTGCCTTGGCACTAGCCCCTTGGACTTGACCCTTTTAACCCTCATTTCAACACTAATAGGTCTTCTAATCTACATGGAGTCATTTTATGATTTTTAAGCCTTATATTTAGGCTCTAGTTTAACTAACCATTTTCCGAAGTGTTACAAAAGGGACACACCTCAACAACCGGGCCCTACACTTATAGAAAAATGTAGGAAATATGGGTTAGTACAAAAATTGCACTAAGTATTATAGCCATGCAAGAAATCATTGAAACAAGCTAAAAAGGACATTTTGGTTGAAAACCATGCAATTTACCAAGTTTGAACTCGTCATGCATACATTGAAAATCATAAGTCATAAGCCATGTTATAATGCATAACTCATCATTTCATAGTAGCAACATATCATAAGTACTTGCATGGGTAAGGTCCCATACTCCTACTCATACTAAGTAAAGCTTCTTGGATTGCTATGGTCTATAAATCATATTCTTGTTCATATTAACATACTTAGGGATTAAGCCTTAACCAACATAGACCATGTGAGCTAACATGGAATCCGGTGTCTACCCCACACCGAAAAGGGGTCGTCCTACTTGCCTAAGGTAGAACCAAACTTTTAGCTTAAGTGGATCCACTAGCTAAAGACCTATGTGGGCACATAGTTTATGGGATAAGGAGATTGCTTCTACAGACCCGAATTCAACTAATGTAGAAGGGTTCCATCTCATGAGATAACTACTTTGGGAACTCGGACTCAACTAGTGTAAAAGGAACCCATTTGGGAAGCCAGAGTTAACTATCGTATAAGCTTCCACCTCATATTCATATCCACTAGGGCCTAATCATTAATTCCCATGAAGTTCATATTAAGTCTCGACTTAAATTGATAATTATGGTAGAATGTCTTGACACTCAAACAAACATAACTCATGCTAAAGCTCATAGATTCATTCGGTGAGACTAGTCTACCAACCTTAGAATCATCATATGTGACAAACCTTTCACATGACATTATACTCATACATAAATATGTTCATGAGGAAATCAACCCAACACAACATCAACTAGATCATAATCATATTCACTTTACTCTCAAAGCGTTCTCATGGCCCTTTCATAGCCCTCATAATCATACATAATTCACATATCTTGCCTTTCAAGGCCACAAGCCATCAACACATCCACAATTACTAAAATAGACATGACTGATAGCATGATTCAAGTAACCCAACTATAATAGGCATAATCTCATATCAATCCTTGTAGTATCAACAATTCACATCATAAAATTCAAATTTGGGAAATTAGGAATTTTCATGAGTTCTTGGGGGAATTTCATTATAAATCAACAATAAATAATCAATTCAATAATAATTTGTCATAAATCAACCATTAAAAACGTTTTTAGAGAGAACCCACTAGATTGAAGATAAACCTTAACTTTGTGGAATCTACTAGTTTTGAAATTGAATTTGGAGGGAGTCCTTGAATGGAAATTATCAAAGGATGAAAGACTATCATCCCTTGATGATGAAACTTCAAAGAATTTGAGTGATATATCCTTTAATCCTCAATCCTTAGCTCCAATTCTATCCTTCTTCTTTGAGATTTTGAGAGAGAAATATTGTGAGGAAGATGAACTTTTTCATTTGATTTGGGTATTTGTGAAAATTACTTAGTTTTAGGTGTATTTTGACATATAATGCCTTATATAGTTGTATAAAAACAATGCAAAACAACCTCACTTTATTTGGACCTAAAAAGGAAATGACTTAATTAAACATCATTAAGTGACCACGCCCAGGTGCCACGAGGGACCCCACGAGTCGTGGTCATGACCATGAGTTATGGTCCCACTCATGGACCTTGAGGCAGTAGCTAGGCACTTGGTTCTTTAAACTTCAAACGCCCAAGGCATCTTCACGAGGGGCTCCACGAACCGTGGTCAAGACCATTGGTTGTGATCCCTCTCATTAACCTTGAGGCACTGGCTTGGCCACTTGGTGGCCACCCTCAGACGCCCAACTATTCTCCACGAGCCTTCGCATGAGTTGTGGTCTTCACCATGAGCCGTGAAGTCACTCGTGAAGGAGAGCCTATTTTGGGCAGATTTTTGGGAGCACACTGCCGAGGATACCACGAGCCACACCACGGTCTGTGGTGCCCACTACAAGTCATGGGGGTGGTTGTGATCACTAGAGTAGTGTCTAGGGGAGAGTCGACTGTTTTGGTCCTCTCCCTTGGCCCTTGCCCTTAACTCATGACGTTAACCCTCATGTTTAGCCCTAAATGAGTCCAATTTGTGGGTTAACCCTTGCCCTTAACTCAAGACTAGTAGCCCATCATGCATGCAACATAAAATAATGCACAATTCTAAGGAGGACACACAACTCCTTCTCAAAACATATTCAATACAACTTCAAGGGAGTAGGAACTACATCTAACAACCCAATATGCATGAAACTCAATATTTGTCATACTCATTGGAGGAACTACCTTCTCCATCTAAAATAATGGACAACACAACAGTATGGAGCCAATATGCAATTAACCTCAAAAGCATACTCAAGCATGTTCATCGACAGATCTCATGAAGTCAAATAGGAAACTCATACAAATATGCACAACAACATGAGGAATATAATTCATGTAAACTCATTTTCTCACTAAACATGAATTTCATCAAGATCATGCATAACATAAGGAAATCATGGACAAGAACATATAATATACATGACTCCCAACCACTAAAACTCAAGAGGGACTATTTACCTCAAGCTTGAATAGGAGTAGAAGGAAAGAGATGAGGATATCGGGACTTCATATCGGCCTCGGCCTCCCAAGTAGAACCCTAAACTAGATGGTTTCTCCATAAAACTTTCACAGAAGCTACTTCCTTATTTCTCAATCTCTTGACTTGCCGATCTAGGATTTCTACTGAAACCTCTTCATAAGAAAGGCTTTCATCAACTCCCAACCCTTCTAGGGTAATAATTGATACATGATCTCCAATACACTTCTTAACCATGGAAACATGAAATACCAAATGAACAGAGGCCAACTCATTTGGAAAATCCAACTCATTGACAACTTTCCCAATACGCTTCAAAATTTGATATGGGCCTACATACCGAGGACTAAGTTTCCCATTTTTACCAAACCTCATCACAATCTTCAGGGGTGAGATTTTTAGGTAAACCCAATCATTAACTTCAAATTCTATATCCCTTCTACTCACATCAGCATAAGATTTTTGTGTACTTTGAACTATTCTCAACCTCTCTCTTATGAGCCGAACCTTCACAATATCTTCATAAACTAATTCAGGACCAATAAGAGAAGTCTCACCTAATTCAAACCAACCAATAGGATACCTACATCTCCTACTATAAAAAGCTTCAAAAGGAGCCATACCAATACTTGAGTGGTGACTATTATTGTAGACAAATTCTATCAACGCCAAGTGGTCATTCCAATTACTTTTGAAATAAATAACACACACGCTCAACAAGTCCTTTAAAGTTTGAATGGTACGTTCCGCTTGACCATATGATTTAGGGTGGAAAGTGGTACGAAGTTTCACCTTGGTGCCAAGCCCATATTAAAAGGACTTCCAAAAGTGAGATGAAAATTGAGTACCCCAATCTGAAATGATAGATAAAGGAACTCAATGTAACTTTAATATCTCCTTTATATACAAGTTGGCATAGTCTTCCTCTGAGTGAGATACCCTATGGGAATAAAGTGGACTGATTTTTTCATTTTATCAACAGTCACCCAAATAGAGTCATGTTGCCTTAGAGTACGAGGCAAACCCACAATGAAATCTATATTCACCTCCTCCCACTTCCAAGTGGGAATCGATATATCTTGCAAGAAACCTCCTGGCCTTCAGTGCTCAACCTTTACTTGTTGACAATTAGGACATTTGGCTACTAATTCCGCAATATCCTTTTTCATACTATTCCACCAATAGACTTCCTGTAGATTACGGTACATCTTGGTGGCTCCCGTATGAATAAAATATCAAGAACCATGAGCCTCTTCTAAAATGTACTACCTCAAACTATCAATATCCGGAACACGTAATCGACCTTCGTACCTAAGTACCCCATCTCCCCCTTGGCAGAAATCCTCAACAGACTTCTTGACTTCCGACTCTTTCAACTCAAATAATATAGGATCAAGGTCTTGTTTAGACTTCACATTTACCACAAAGGATGATTCGGAGCCATTATGAACCATGAAATGACTCTTATGGGAATCTACTAGATGAACACCCAACCGGGACAATCTATGCACATCACGGACCAATTCTTTCTTATCATACTTTACATGAGCAACACTACCCATGGATAATGTACTAAGTGCATCCGCTACCACATTAGCTTTGTCGGGGTGGTAAAGGACACTCATGTCATAATCATTCAAAAGTTCTAACTACCTTCTTTGTTGGAGATTCAAGTCTTTTTGGCTAAACACATATTGAAGGCTCTTGTGATCGGTGAAGACATCCACATGGACCCCATACAAGTAATGTCTCCATATTTTCAAAGCAAACACAACCGCCGCTAATTCAAGATCATGGGTCGGGTAATTCTTCTCATGTACCTTAAGTTACCTTGAAGCATAGGCAATCACCTTACCATGTTGCATGAGCACACATCCCAACCCTAATCTAGAGGCGTCACAATGTACAACAGAACCATCGATACCATCCGGTAAGGTCAACACCGAAGCGGAAGTAGGTCTATCTTTCAATTCTTGGAAGATTTTCTCATAAGTCTCTGACCACTCAAATTTAGCCTTCTTTTGAGTCAAAGTCATCAACGGAGAAGCAATGGAGGATAAACCCTCAATAAACCTCCTATAGTAACCGGTAAAACCCAAAAAGCTCCTAATGTCGGAAGGAGTTAGAGGTCTAGATCAACTATTGAACGCATCCGTATTCTTAGGATCAACCTCAATACCATTACTTGACACTATGTGACCAAGGAATGCTACGGACCTTAACCAAAACTCGCACTTGCTAAACTTTGCAAATAGTTATTGGTCCTTAAGAAATTGCAATACTATTCTCAAATGGTCAACATGCTCATTCTCACTTCTTGAATAGATCAATATATCATCAATAAACACTATCAAAAATATGTCAAGGTATTTTTGGAACACTCTATTCATTAGGTCCATAAATGCTGCCGGGGAATTAGTTTACCCAAATGACATCACCACAAATTCATAGTGACCATACTGGGTCCTAAAGGCCATCTTGGGAATGTCAACCCCTCTCACCCTTAGTTGATGGTAACCCGAACGAAGATCTATTTTGGAGAAATAACTATCCCCTTGAAGTTGATCAAACAAGTCACCAATTCTTGGAAGGGGATATTTATTCTTACTAGTGACTTTGTTTAATCGTCGATAATCAATGCACAACCTAAGAGAACAATACTTCTTCTTAACAAACAATACCGGAGCACCCCATGGAGAGATACTCGTTCTTATAGAACCCTTGTCTAATAAATCCCTTAGTTCTCTTTCAAATCTTTTAGCTCTACCAAAGCCATTATATAACGAGGAATGGAGATAGGTTGCGTATCCGGTAAGAGATCAATGCCAAAGTAAATTTCCCATTCGGGAGGAATACCAAACAAATCTTCGGGAAAAACTTCCAGAAACTCATTCACTAACGGAACCGACTCTAGAAAAGGGGTTTCAGAGTCAACATCGATAACCCTAACAAGATGGTAAATACAGCCTTTGGCGATCATTTTCCTATCTTTGAGGTAAGAAACAAATTGACCTCAAAGAATAGAATTTCCCCCCTTCCACTTTAAAATAGACTCATTTAGAAATTAAAATCTAACCATCCGAGTCCTACAATTATAGAGGCATAGCATGCATGTAACCAATCCATACCCAAAATTACATCAAAATCTAACATGTCTAACTCTACCAAATCCACCAAGTTAACTTTGTTAGACAAAGAAGTAGGAAAACTTCTATAGACTCTTTTTGCCTCTACCGAGTCACCAACCGGGGTAGAGATTGAAAAAGGCTCTACTAAAACTTTGGGGAGTATTTCAAACTTCATGGCCACAAAAGGTGTCACAAAGGACAAAGTGGCAACAGGATCTAACAATGCATATACATCAATAGAAAACACTTGTAACATACTGATCACCACATCTGGGGACCTCTCTTTGTCACCTCGGGATTGAAGAGCATAAAATCAGTTTTGCTTTTGGGCAATTGATGAGTCCATAAATTGGACTCATTTAGGGCTATATTTTAATATCAATTATGTCCTTAAATGCTTATTTTATCTCAATATCTAATGAAAATCCTTAAGTTTCAAGTATTTGAAGTTTGAAGGAAAGCATGGACACTACTTCGCAAAAACGAACAAAAAGGCTGAAAATAACAAGAAAATGAAGGCCTGAGGATCGCCGAGTCCACTTGGTGAGTCACCGAAGGGTCTCACTTTGCCTTTTGTTCTAGTGTGCTATGCCCTGGAGGAAAGGATCAAGTCGGTGGAAAAAGGTAACAGTCGGCGCATCACCGAGGAGTTTCACAAGTAGTACTAATGTCACCGAATGATCCGCTGCAACACATATTTTTGAAAACAATAAATACTCGTTGAGAGTTATAGCTTAGTATGAGATTTTCAATATAAAACAATTAATATAATTTTAGTAATTTTTATTTTTTCTCTAATTTTGAGAGGGTTTTGGAAACTTGAAGAAGAAGAGGATTGCATCTCCAAGGGTTTTGACTTGGGTCTCTTAGATTCTTCATTCCTGGCCTGTAACAAGACTTAAACATTCATACCCACTTGAATGCAAGCTCAATTAGGTATAAATTTACATCTCTTGATGTGTGGCTAAAACCACCAATTCTTGGGGTGTGATTTAGCGAATATGGGTTAAGATTGTTGTTGGGTCTTGCTTGCAAATAGATTAGATGTAGTTTAATGGTGATTTCGTATAATAGTTGTGGATGAATTTAACAAATTTGTAGTTGTAAATACAAGTTTATTTATGTGTTTTCGGCTTGCTCAAGAGAGAGGTCGCGAAACCAAGACTACTAGATTGATGGCCTAAGGAGTGGGTCGACATGAGGTTCAGCTCGACAGAGTGAACCCTATCCCATATCCTAACACTCAGCTCGAGAGAGTGAGTGGGGTAAGGCATAGGCTGTTCTTCATGCGGCAAGTGGGTGTACGAGAGGAAACCATTTGAAACACGGTAAGTTGCTCGAGAGAGAATTTATTCCCATGTACATCTTAGCCTAGTCACTATTACTCTATAAATTTTCTATCGAAAGCATGTACCCAACAATTTAGATTAACTCGTATTCTGGTCACATCCCAAGAATTCCCTCTCACTCATAGATTTCTTTGTTATTTCTACTATTTTTCCTATACTTGTGACAAAACCCCCAAATCGATACTTAACATTTTTGTGTCCTCCTTTAATTTACAATGGTTTTAATCGTTAATGTCTTAGCTACGACTAGTTAGAGCTAAATTATATTTTTCTATTAATTCTCAAAACCACTCCCTTGGGACTTGACCCCAACCCTTGGTTTGGTTATTATACTATTGCATGATCGTAGACACTTGCATTAGAAGTTGTGTCGTTGATTACGCAAACATCAAAATGGCACCGTTGTCGGGGAGTTGTGTTATTTGGGAATTCTTTGATTAGTAGAATTTTTGTTCTTATTAGTTTTAGTGTACTTATCTAATTTTTAGTTTTGTTTTGAGTATTAGTGTGTTTCAACAGCCATATGAGTGTGAACGGTGAAAATAGCTGCCAAACAGGCCACCCAGTGGGTTATGCTTTTCATCGAGATGATATTGATGATATTAATAGTGTGTACAACCTGGCCCAAGTGGGCTGGACCATGTGGGTGAGATGGATGCAATTTGCATGCCACAAGCAGACGGAAATGCAACATTTGAAGTTACTAGTACAACACTCCATCTCATACATTCAAGAGGTTTATATGGAGGGTTGGAGCATGAAGATTCGTATGAACATATACGAAGCTTCATAGAAGTGGTGCACCCCTTTGTCATTCAACAATCTGTCGCAAGAATGCATACGGCTACACTTATTTCCATTATCATTAACCGAGGAAGCCACTAATTGGTTGGTTGAGCTTCCAAAGAACTCCATCAAGATATGGGAGGAGTTGGTTTCGGCTTTCATGAAAGATTTTTCCCTCCATCAAATATGATGAAACTGAGAGACAATATTCAAAAATTTAATCAAAAGGAGGGAGAATCAATTCACGAATCATGGACACGATTTAAGAGAATTTTGCAAAAATGTCCAAACGCATGGATTTCCAAGTGAGTTATTGCTCCAATATTTTTACCGTAGTCTGGATTTGGTTAATAAAGGGATAGCTGATCAGCTGGTGCAAGGAGGAATAATATTACAATCATTTGAAGTAGCCTCATTTCTCCTAGATGGCATGACTAGAGTAAATCAAGCATGGTACACAAAAGATGACCAAGTTTCCCCACTGTGCTTCAGATTAACGCAAGAACAACTCGATAAAGAAAGGGAAAGGGATGAAAACATCAAAAAGATGTTGTCTCAAATGGAAGTGATACACGAGCACATGAAGGGGACGTATGGAGTATTTCAAGTTGAGGAGGGTTCTCCTTCTGGTTACTTAATACCGAGGGAGAATCAAGGTTAGAACTCCAAAAGAGTTTAGGGAGGTTCTCCATCCGGTCATTTAAGATCGGGGGAGAATTAAGGTTGGAACTCCACAAGATATGAGGAGGGTTTCCACCCACACTATCAACATAGCGGAAATCAAGGTTGGAATCATTATAGGAGTGAAGAACCAAGGAGACATTGTAACAATTGGGCTGAGCAAGATGACCATGATGAAGACCGTACTCAAGTTAGTGAAAGCCCAAAATCAAAATAAAGCTGAAGTAGTCCTCGGGTAAATGATCTATTATCACGCATACTTGATAAAGTTGAGGGCTCTGATGATTTACTAAAAGGAATGAGAGATTACTTTTCATTACTAAATAGTAAAGTGAATTCACATGTTGATGCCATCAAAACACTAGAAGGTCAATTGAGTCTATTATCAGCTCAATTAACATCCAGGACACTTATGGAAGATAATGAAAAAGGGTTGGCTATGGTAACTCGTAGTGGAAAGATAGCAAAAGGTAATGTGATGGAGGATGAGGTCCCTCAAATGCAGGAAGAGAGCCAGGGTATAGAGGAACGAGAATTGCCTATTCCACAAAACCTTGCCAAAGAACCACAAGATGATGTTGAACAACATGTACAAGCTCCAAAAATCACGCACCCTTTACCCAAAATACCTTCACCATTTCCTCTAAGTTTGAAAAAGAAGAATGAAGATGAGAAGTTCAAATTTTTTTGTCAGTATTCAAGAACTTGTCAATTAACCTTCCTCTGGTGGAAGCATTGTTGTAAATGTTGGGATACGCTAAATTCATGAAAGAGTTTGTTGCAAAGAAAAGGAGCCTGAAGTATGAAACAATTGAGGTGTCCCATAGTTGCAGCGTAATTATGAGAAATGAGTCGATCACTAAGAGAGAAGATCCTGGGGCATTCACAATTCTATGAACAATTGGCATGCTCCAATTCGCTAAAGCTTTGTGCGATTTAGGAGCAAGCATTAACTTGATGCCCTATGCAATATACAAGAAACTTGGTTTGGGTGAACAAAAGGTAAGCACAATGAGACTTCTTATGGCTGATCGATCAATCAAGAACACAGTGGGGATAGCCCATGACATATTGGTAAAAGTAGATCGGTTCATCTTTTCGCCTGATTTCGTGATTCTAGATTGTGAGATCAATGCTGAAATCCCCATTATTTTGGAAAGGCCATTCTTAGGTACCGGGAGAGCATTGGTTGATGTCGAAACCAGGAAATTGAAGTTTTGTGTGAACGATGATGAAGTGACCTTCAACATCTATAAATCCATGAAGCAACCAAGTAATATCCATGTGGTGTCTACTGAGGATGTTATAGATGAGGCAGCGGCAAGTGTGAGCCATTTAATGCGCAAGAATAAACCCTTTGAATCTTTACTTGCCAATTATGATGAATATGATGTTTAGGGATATGAGGAAATGGTAGATGCCTTATCAGGATTAGGAGTATACTCAAGGACTCCAATCAAGTTGGATATCGACCTGAAAGATAGAGAAAGTCCTTCTGCAAACCCATCAACAGAAGACCCACCGAATCTGGAGTTGAAAGCCCTACCCTCTCATCTAAAATATGCCTTCTTAGGAGCCAATAATACTTTACCAGTGATTATCGTAGCCGATTTTCTTGCAAGGTAGGTGAAATTGCTCATTGAAGTACTGCAGAAGCATATAAAAGCTATTGGATGGAGAATAGCCGATATAGTAGGAATTCCTCCTGGCATCTGTACACACAAGATTCGGCTTGACAGTGAATGTAAACCTAGTGTGGAGCATCAATGGAGATTGAACCCTCCAATGCAAGAGGTGGTGAAAAGGGAGATCATCAAGTGGCTAGATGTGAGAGTGATCTACCCTATTGCAGATAGTAAGTGGGTAGGTCCGGTGCAATGTGTACCGAAAAAAAGAGGTATCACCGTAGTTCAAAATGCAAAAGGAGAACTTGTACCGACAAGACCAGTGACTGGGTGGAGAGTATGCATGGATTATCGGAAGCTTAACTCGTGGACCAAAAATGACCACTTTCCAATGCCCTTTATGGACCAAATGCTTGACCGATTATCAGAAAGGGGGTGGTATTGCTTCTTAGATGGGTATTCCAGTTACAATCAAATCTCTATTGCACCGGAAGACCAAGAGAAAACAACTTTTAAATGCCCTTATGGAACATTTGCATTCAAAAGGATGACATTCGGGTTGTGTAATGCCCCAACAACATTCCAGCGTTGCATATGTCTATTTTTACGAATATGGTCGAAGACTTTCTGGAGGTATTCATGGCCAACTTCTCACTCGTAGGGGACACATTTGAGGAATGCTTGACACACTTAGGACAAGTGCTCCAAAGATGTGTGGATACAAACCTGGTTCTCAATTGGAAAAAAATTTCACTTTATGGTGAAGAAAGGTATCGTTCTTGGGCAAAAGATGTCACAAAAGGGGCTGGAGGTTGACAAGGAAAAAATTGAGGTCATTGAGAAATTACCCCCGCCAATTTCAGTGAAAGGTGTTCGCAGCTTCTTGGGTCATGAAGGTTTCTACTGAAGGTTCATTAAATACTTTTCAAAAATTGCACATCCATTATGCAAACTCCTAGAGAAGGAAGTAAAGTTCTATTTTGATGATGATTGTATTGCCGCATTTAAGTGTTTGAAAGAAAAATTAGTATCCACCTCGATTATCGTCACTCCTGATTAGTCTGAATCTTTCAAAGTAATGTGTGATGCTAGTGGTATGGCATTGGGAGTAGTGTTGGGGCAAAAGCCCAACAAATGATTTCACTCAATTTATTACGCAAGCAAAATTCTGAATAGTACCCAGTAAAATTATATAGTCACTGAACAAGAGTTGCTCGCAGTCGTCTATGCATTTGAAAAGTTCCGGGCATACCTGCTAGGCACCAAAGTAATAGTACACACTGATCATGCTGGACTCCGCTACTTAATGTCGAAGAAAGATGCAAAACCAAGATTGATAAGGTGGGTGCTACTATTACAAGAGTTCGATTTTGAGATTAAAGATCGAAAAGGCAGCGAAAATGAAGTGGCCAAGCAGTTGTCGAGGTTGGAAGGAAGGGAGGATGTCGAGCGTAAGGAAGGGAGGATGCCGAGCGTTAGGTCGACATAAATGACTCATTACTTAATGAACATGTGTTTGCTATGTCTCTCAAACCTACACCGTGGTATGCAGATTTTGCAAATTACATTGTTAGTGGATTGATGCCGAATGAGCTGACCTTTTACCAACAACAGAGATTCATGTTCGATGTTAAAAAGTACTTTTGGGATGAACCATACTTGTTTTGAGAATGTACTGACCATGTTATTAGGAGGTGTGTTCCAGAAGAACAAACAGTAGACATTCTCCATGCTTACCATGCATCTCCAGTAGGAGGTCACCATAATGGTAATCGCACTACCGCTAAAGTCCTCCAAAGCAGTTATTACTGACCGTCCTTACACAAGGATGCACATGAATTTGCAAAGAAATCATCTCAATGTCAGCAGCAAGGCGGTGTGTCTAGAAGGCACGAGTTGCCTCTCACTCTTATTTTGGAAGTCGAGCTATTCGATATGTGGGGGATCGATTTCATGGGCCCAGTTGTGAGCTCATTTGGAAATAAATATATCTTTGTGTCTGTAGATTATGTCTCCAACTGGATGGAGGCCATCGCACCTCCAAACAACGAAGGAAAAAGTGTTGTCCAATTTCTGTAGTGCTACATCTTCACAAGATTTGGCACTCCTAAGGAAATAATTAGTGATGTGGGGTCTTACTTTTGAAATAGGTGGTTTTCAATGGAACTGAGCAAATATGGGGAGAAACACAAGGTAGCAACCCCATATCATCCCCAAACAAGTGTCCAAGTCAAAGTGTCAAATCGAGAAATCAAAAGCATCCTGGCAAAGTCAGTCAATGCCAACAAAACTGACTGGTCTAAAAAACTCGATGATGTATTATGGGCATACCGTACCCCTTAAAAAACATTGATCGGTATGTCTCCATATCAATTGGTTTATGGTAAGGCTTGTCATTTGCCCATCGAGGTAGAACACAAAGCATTGTGGGTATTGAGCTTTAAAGTTCGACTGGTAAAAAACTTCAAGGGAGAGGGTGGAGCAGTTGAATGAACTGGATGAATTTAGACTCAGATTGTATGAAAGTTTAGCTATCTACAAAGAGAAGATGAAGAAATGGCATGATGCTCGGATACTCAAGCGGGACTTTAAGGTAAGAGATTGGGTTTTGTTATACAATTCTCGACTTAGACTCTTTCCCGGAAAGCTCAAATCCAAATGGTCTGGACCTTTTAGAGTAACGCGAGTGTTCACCAATGGTGCCATAGAAGTTGCAAGTCAGGAAGGACCCCAATTTAAAGTGAACGATCAACGTCTGAAATTATATTTCTGGGATTGTCAAGAGATTTCTTTGGTTTAAGTGGTGTATTTAGAAGAAGCCTACATTCACTGTTGCGTCGTGCCATGACATTAACTAAGGCGTTGTTTGGGAGGCAAGCCAAAGACATTTATTGTTTTATTTTTCTTTGATAAAATAATGGTGTGTTGATTGTGCAGATGGAAGTATGGAGAATCCGATCTTATATGATGTTTGACTCAAGATATGGTCAATATTGGATTCTGTAAAATTCGGTGAGATTTGGAAATTATTGGCGAATTGCCGGCCATGTCGGTGATCACGATGGAAACGGCCGATTGGACCCCCGTAAACCAGAGGTTCTGTAAATTACGGTGAAGAAACTAAACAATCGACGCTTCGCCGAGTGAGTAGGCGAGCTTGACTAATGTCACCGAGCAGGTGAAAACTGGACGGTGTTTGCAAGGCAAAGGTTTAAAAGATTCAACTTTATTCCCTTTCCCTCACTTTTCATCTGTCCAAACTCACACCGGTACTCTAGGTTTTATATTTCGTGCACTTTTGGAGTATTTTGTTTCATTGATTTATGCGGGGATTTGTATTGCATTGACGTCTAGCTTCTTGGTAGCATTTCAATCAGTACAAAATGTTAAATTCTTAATACCCATAATTATTTTGTCAGCATTATAGTCATTTGCACACTCTTGAACGTTGTTAAGATCTGCTGAACCTCCCATATTGGATAGAATTGGTTAAGTGTCGATTGTTATTTGATAACCTTGCTTAAACAATGAAATCCTGCTCTCCGATGTATCTAGTCGAGTTAATGTGTGATGGGTGGTATTCGTATGTTGTGGGTCTTGGTTATATTTTTGTTGTTTGTGCTTAAATTGTATTTTTGAGGGTTGCGGGGCTGATTTCAAATAGGTGGGTCAAAAGTAGGCAAGATAGGTGATTCGGCGAGCTGTGACTAGCTCGCCGAACCACTCCGCAGTTTGCCTAAGTATCCCATCTCACCCTTACTATCATGCATTATTTGTTGTGGCTACTGTAACTTTCGGCGAGAAGCACGTGATCGCCAAGTGCACTCGGGGACTCGCTGAACGACACCTTAATCGCCTTTTCTCTGCACCCCTTACTCCTTCGGCATTGTGACCTTCGGCGGATTGTCTGTTGCTCGCCGAATGGGTTATCTAGTCTTTTTGCAGATGAAAGTCTCTGTTTTGGTTGTCAAATATGTTCTAACATTATCTCCAAGACTTTACAGACATGGCCAGACTAAAAGTTGCAGGAACGAACATGCCACACAGACACAGAAGAGCACAACAGTTCAGAAGAACTGACAAGAGTGAGAGCAAGGAAGCAAGTTCCAGTAAGAGGGTTCACATTGACCTTGCCGTCCCTTCATGGGCTCGATGGTTCGTCAATGCGATACATGCTTTCAATGCCGCGCATGATTTGGATAACATGGTTGAGGCAAACATCACTATAGAAGCTGAAGCAAAAAGAAAAGGAAACGATAACCTCAAGCAGACTAACAACACTACGGGCAGTGATGCCCAGACAGATGGAGAGACTACATAGACAAGACTTTTATTTACCTCCCTCTCTGTCTTATTATACTTTTACTTTTGGACAATTTTTATTGGCATTTGAGGACAAATACTTTTTTATTTGTGGTGGGGTGAGGCCCACACCTTTTTGTGTTGACAGTTGCGTTTTGTGTATATATTTGGGCTGTCTGTTTATAAATTGTGTTTACACTGCTTTCTGTGGATGTTTGAGCTCATGTCTCCCTTTTATTTTAAATTATAAAAATGATTTTGACCTTTTCGGAAAATTTTAAAAATTCTCCAAATTTTTTTGCCACCTCTCGTGTGTTGAATGTGGCTGTTCTTTTGCACAATTTACGTATCAGTTCCTATCAATATCAATGACTTGAATAGTGATCTCAATTGAACGAACATGAATGCGCGGCAACGACGTGGCCAAATGAAGTTTCTAAGACAATATGTGAACTCTTTTCATCTCATTGTGATTAGCCATTTATCAAATCGAGTCTCTTGTGATGAACGCTGCACACTAGCAAAAGTGTAGAGTCTTGTTTGACTTTGGTGTCGATGCCTTCTGTGATGAGCTTACTTTTAACCATGCATGATAGATCCTAGAATTTACCCCGTTGGTCCGATTAACTAAGTTATGTTATCTCTTGATATGATCTTAGGCAACTTCTAAGAGTGTGAGCCATTTTGACATATACGTGTTTTTGTGACTTACCTTGTGAGTGTGTGAACCTCTTTTGAACACCCCTTGAGCCTTACCTTTCTTTGGAAGAAACTTGATGAAACCATAACTTTTCTTTATCCACTACATATAATCCTCTTGAATTGTGGTTAGTTGAATAACCAACTTAGGCCAAAAGCCTATGTTGGGGGGTGTGGTAAAACGAAAAGGGGAAGTCAAGAAATGCAAGAAAAGTCTCCTCTTACGCATGGTTTTAAGAAAAATGGAACCCCTCCATAAATATAAAAAATAAAATGAAAAAGAAAGTTGTTGAATAAAAGTACAAAAGTAATGGGGGTCCCAAACTATCCATGGAAAGTGAATAATAGGATGACTTATGAGCATTAAAGAGAATGATGAAGGAAAATGAAAGGAAGTGTTGTGAGCATCATATTTCATGAGGATGAAAGTCACTAAGCCTAAATGACCATACCTTTGCACTCAACCCCATTACAAGCCTTAAAAAGACCTTTTTGATCTTGAGTGAGCTGAAACAAATGTTGATCGGAAAATACGAGCAAACCTATAAGTGAAACAATGCATTGTGTTCTTCCTTATGAGAGTGAGCATTGCATCTGATTTTGAAGTTTTTAACTATGAACCATTGTGTGAATATGTAATCATCCTTTATGTGAGGGCGTTTGAACACTATAGTTGAGCTTGAACTTGCATTTGAAGCAAGTATTGTGAGCATGAGACTCTTAGTTATTGGTGAGTAACAACTTGAATATTTTAGTGAACATTTGATCTTTGCATAATCAAAATGAACCTTGTTGTGTGCATTCAAGATTGAGTCTTGCGTAGCACTGTGTGAGACACCCTTGTTGAACAGCTGAACTTGAGTTTTCTTGAGGACAAGTAAAAGTTTAAGTTGGGGGTGTTGATGAGTCCACAAATTGAACTCATTTAAGGCTATATTTTAATAGAAATTGTGTCCTAAATGCTTATTTTATCTCAATATCTGATGAAAACCCTTAAGTTTTAGATATTTGAAGTTTGAAGGAAAGCATGAACACTACTTCACAAAAAGGAATGAAAAGGCTGAATAGAACAAGAAAATAAAGGCCTAAAGATCGCCGAGTCCACTTGGCGATTCGCCGAAGGGTCTCACTTCGCCTTTTGTTACAGTGTGCTGAGCCCTGAAGGAAAGGATCAAGTCGGCGGAAAAAGGGAGCAGTCGGCGCATCATCGAGGAGTTCCACGAAGCAGTACTATGTCACCCAATGACCCAGAGCACGACGATGCTAAATGATGGTGCAAGACGGCGATGACCTACACCAAAGGGCGAATCGCCGAGTTGATCAGCGATTCCGACTAATATCGCCGAATGATCTGCTGCAGCACATATTTTTTAAAACTATAAATACTCGTTGAGATTTATAGCTTAGTATGAGATTTTTACTATAGAACAATTAATATAGTTTTAGTACTTTTTATTTTTGCTCTGAGTTTGATAGGGTTTTGAAAACTTGAAGAAGAAGTGGATTTCATCTCCAAGGGTTTTGACTTGGGTCTCTTGGATTCTTCATTCTTGGCCTGTAACAAGACTTAAATCTTCATACCAACTTGAATGCAAGCTCATTTAGGTATAAATTTCTATCTCTTGATGTGTGGCTAAAAACCCTAATTCTTGGGGTATGATTTAGCGAATATGGGTTAAGATTGTTGTTGGGTCTTGCCTGCTGATAGATTAGATGTAGTTTAATGTTGATTTCATCTAGTAGTTGTGGATGAATTTAACAAATTTGTAGTTTCAAATACAAGTTTATTTATGTGTTTTCGGCTTCCTCGAGAGAGAGGTCGCAAAACCAAGACTACTAGATTGATGGCCTAAGGAGTGGGTCGACATGAGGTTCAGCTCGAGAGAGTGAACCCTAGTCCCATATCCTAACACTCAGCTCAAGAGAGTGAGTGGGGTAAGGCGTAGGCTTGTCTTCATGCGTCAAGTGGGTGTCCGAGAGTAACCCATTCGAAATGGGGTAAGTTGCTCCAGAGAGACTTTATTCCCACGTATAGCTTAGCCTAGTCACTATTACTCTATATATTCTCTATCGAAAGCAAGTACCCAACAATTTAGATTAACCCGTATTCCGGTCACATCCCAAGATTCCCTCTCACTCATAGTTTTCTTTGTTATTTATACTATTTTTACTATACTTGTGACAAAAACCCCAAATCAATATTTGACACTTTTGTTTCCCCCTTTAATTTACAATGTTTTTAATCGTGAATTCTTTAGCTACGATTAGTTAGAACTAAATTATATTTTTCCATTAATTCTCGAAATCATTCCCTTGGGACTCGACCCCAACCCTTGATTCAGTTATTATACTATTGCACGATCGTTGACACTTGCATTGGAAGTTGTGTCATTGATTACGCAAACATCAGCATTGGAGTTGGAACAGCTTGGAGGAGCTTTCTTATCTTCTCTTCCCTTGACGTTGAGCTTATGATAATTTGTCATCTTGTGGCCACTCTTTTCCTATGCATAGCACCTGTCCGATCCAACTAAGCACTTGCCTTCATGTTTTCTATCAGATTTTGCATAATTAGTCCTAGCCACATAGGAACCACCACTATTTCCTCCTTGAGGTTTTGGGTTGGAAACCCTTTCATTGTTGGCCCTTAGGGGAACAACAGAAGAGCCTTTGTTGGAGAACCTTTGCTTGAACCTTTGTCTATCTTGCCCATCAGACTTAGCATTGGAAAAATTGCCATCACCAGGTCTAGCCCTTTTCACCTCCCTATTGTTGCCTTGGAGTTTCTCATATTCCATTTGTTGGGCATACACCATAAGACGCGATATATACATATCATGAAGGAGCATTGCCGTACGACATTCTTTTCTTACCACTTTTGATACACTTGTCACATGCCTACTCATCTCATCCCTTGGATCCGTCACCATAGCTGGAGCATACTTGGAAAATTCGGTAAACTTTAGAGAATAATCTTGAACACTCATACTTCCTTGATGAAGGTTGATAAATTCTTCCACCTAACTTCCCTCATCTCTCGGGGAAATAACCTATCAAAGAATGCCTTCTTGAAAACCACCCAATCTATGGGACCCGCTCTTACTGGCCTATTCTTCTTCTATTGAGTAAATCATACTTGGGCCATACCCTTCAAATGATAAGCGGCAAGATACAGTTTCTCTACCGAAGTCACTTCCATGGCATCAATTATCTTGTAAACCTTTTCCACAAATTCTTGAGGATCTTCTCCCACTTTGGATCCAAAGAACATGTAAGGGTTCATTCTTGTAAAATCTCTTAATCTTGATGCCATGGTATTCACAATAGTGTTCACATGGGGCCCGACATCTCTATTGGCTTGGGCCGTTATAGATTGAGCCAATGTTACAAGGGCCGACCTAACCTCCACATTTTTCATAGCCAGAGGATTAGCCAGGGCTTGGTTATCTTGACGAACTTCTTGATTCACATTCTCCACTTCCACTTTTAATGAGTTAGCCCTTCGTGTATTCATTTCTTGAAGACACAAGAGAAGGATTAGAAGGAAGACCTTGTAGAGTTAAACTTTATGGCATGGCTTAAGAGTAATGAAAGAAGTAAAGTTTCCTAGAATCTTGTAGTCTCTTATTCATAAATGTGGCGCGCTTCGCACCAATGAACAAAACTCTACTAGACGGGGATTATCAGACATCATCCTAGAATCATTCTAAAACTTTTTCTCTAATTACCAAGTTTGTCACGACCCAAGGGTACCCCATTGACGTAACATGGAACATAGGACCACAAAAGGCACCATGTAATCCACTTAGTATATCATTACATAAGTAAAGAACAATACAGAGTAAAAACACATTTCGAGTCTTAAGAAATTTTTCATTAAAGCACAGTGGAAGTCTAGACAGTGGCTTATTTATCCATGCAATACAATCGAAGTCTCAAAATAGGGTCACAACCTTTACAATAGATATCTAAAATTTTAATACAATAATGAAAGAAATGGATCAACATGATATCATTCATCCTCGGATACATGAGGACTCACCACTAGCTAGGAGAATAGTCGATCCAAGATTTTGCACAAGAATGGGACACACCTCAACAACCGGGCCCTACACTTACAGAAAAATGTAGAAAATATGGGGTAGTACAAAAAATACACTACCTCTAATAGCTATGCAAGAAATCATTGAAACATGCTAAAAAGGACATTTTGGTTAAAAACCATGCAATTTACCAAGTTTGAACTCATCATCCATACATTGAAAATCATAAGTCATAAACCATGTTATAATGCATAACTCATAATCTCATAGAAGCAACATATCATAAGTACCCTTAAAGTCCACTTGTGCAATGCATGAGTAAGGTCCCATACCCCTACTCAGACTAAGTAAAGCTTCTTGGATAGCTATGGTCGATAAATAATCTTCTTCTTCATATTAACATACTTACGGATTAAGTCTTAACCGTCATAGACCATGTTAGCTAACATGGAATTTGGTGTCTACCCCACACCGAAAAAGGGGTTGTCCTACTTGCCTAAGGTAGATCCAAACTCTTATCTTAAGTTGATCCACTAGCTAAAGACCTAAGTGGGCACATAGTTTATGGGATAAGGAGATTGCTTCTAGAAACCTAGACTAACCTAAAGTAGAAGGTTTCCATCTCATGAAATAACTACTTTGGGAACCTAGACTCAACTAGTGTAAAAGGAACCCATTTGGGAAGCCGGACTCAACTATCGTATAAGCTTCCATTTCATATTCATATCCTATCATTGCTAAGCATTAATTCCCGTTGAGTTCATTTTAAGTCTTGACTGAAATTGATAATTTTTGTAGAATGTTTTGAGACTCAAACCGACATAATTAATGCTAAAGCTCATAGATTTATTAGGTGAGACTAGTCTACCAACCTTAGAATCATCATATGTGACAAACTTTTCACATCATATTATACTCATACGTAAATGTGTTCATGAGGAAATCAACCCAACACAACATCCACTAGATCATAATCATATTCACATTACTCTCAAAGTGTTCTCATGGCCCTTACATAGCCCTCATAATCATACATAATTCACATATCTTGCCTTTCAAGGCCAAAAGCCATTAACACGTCCACATTTACTAAAATACATATGAATGATAGCATGATTCAAGTAACCCAACTATAATAGGCATAATATCATATCAATCCTTCTAGAATCAACAATTCATATCATAAGATCCAAATTTGGGAAATTAGGGATTTCCATGGGTTCTTGGAGGAATTTCATCAAAATCAACAATAAAATCATCAATTCAATTATAATTCATCATAAATCAACCATTAAAACGTTTTTAGAAATAACCCACAAGATTGAAGATAAACCCTAACTTTGGGGAATCTACTAGTTTTGAAATTGAATTTGGAGGGACTCCTTGAATTGAAATTATCCAAGGATGAAATACTACCATACCTTGATGAGGAATCTTCAAAGAATTTGAGTTAAATGTCCTTGAATCTTCAAGCCCTAGCTCCAATTCTACCCTTCTTCTTCTTCTTTGAGTTTTAGAGAGAGAAATATTGTAAGGAAGATGAACGTTTTGATCTGATTTGGGCATTTGTGAAAATGACTTAGTTTTAGGTGTATTTTTGACTTAAAATGCGTTATATAGTTGTATAAAAACAATGCAAAACGACCTCACTTTATTTGGATATTAAAAAGGAAATGACTTTATTAACCCTCATTAAGTGACCATGCCCAGGTGCCACGAGGGTTCCCATGAGCCGTGGTCATGACCACAAGCCGTGGTCCCACTCGTGGTCCTTGAGGCAGTAGCTAGGCACTTGGTGCCTTAAACTTCACATGCCCAAGGCATCTTCATGAGGGGCTCCACGAGCCGTGGTCCCTCTCGTGAACCTTGAGGCAGTGGCTTGTCCACTTGCTTGCCACCCTCACACGCCTAACTCTTCTCCCCGAGCCGTTGTCTTCACCACGAGCCGTAAAGTGGATGGTGAAGGAGAGCCTATTATGGCCAGATTTTGGGGAGCACACTACCTAGGCTACCATGAGCCACACGACGATCCGTGGTCCCCACCACAAGTCGTGGGGGTGGTTGTGGTCACTAGAGCAGTGTCTAGGGGATAGTGGACAACTTTGGTCTTCTCCCTTTGCCCTTGCCCTTAACTCATAACGTTAACCCTCATGTTTAGGCTCTAGTTTAACCTACTATTTTTCTGGAGTTTTACCCGGAAGCCACTAACGGACAGTGGATTATACCATGAACCATAGGTCGGGCCCCGTGGTTCAGTCCTAGACTTAGGAAAAATTCATGATCAAAATATGACACCTACAGACGTGAACCATGGCTCGTGATTGACCCACGGACCACAAGTTTGTTCCGTCGTTCGGGTCTAAAGTTGATGGTGTCTGATCCCACCCTCGATCGATCAGTACGGATCTTAGGCGAGGGTCAGTAGTTATTCATAGGAAAATAGTTGTTAGGTCAACTTCAAACGGTCATATCTTTTAGCACAAAATGAATTAGGTGGCCCATGACCAGCAAATTAAAGATAATTGAACCTTTTTCCAACGCCGCCGAATTTCCTCAAACCCATCTTGGAGTAATAAGTTATGCTCATTTTAGTGATTCTATGTTGGGTAGACCACGAACCACGACCACGGATGGCGGTTGGTAGTCCAAACGATAGTTCGTAGGTCCCTCCGTGGATGGCTTTCATTAGCTTTTAAATTAGGATCATTTAGGTTTTGTTCCTATGCATTGGGACCCTTAAACTATGTTGTTTTACTCCGTCTAAGCCTAGTAACTTAGTCAGACTTTCCCAGAACCCTCATTCTCCAAAAATCAGCCAAACTTGGAGCATAAAGAAGAGGAAAAGTCGACTAAACCTCCAAAGAACAAGCAACAATGTTCTTCAAAAGTTCAGCCCAAAAATCAAAGCATTTTTCCGTGAATTTTATCACTAGGTATTTGGGATTGCACTAGTGGATTCCTTTCATCCATTAGGTCCATATAATTGAGTCACTTCCTTGATTATACATAGCTTGTTTAGACCTAGGATTTGTAAAACCTTGGTGAATTGTTGTGATTTAGCTGTTATAGTACTCTTAATCAAAATGTAATGTTTTGTTTGAAATGTTGGTTAATTCCTTGTATGAAACTCAAAACCCTAGCTTGTATTGAATTATCTTAGTTCATAAATTATACTTGCTACGTCAGTTAAATAGATAATCATGCTCAAGATTTCGAATGTCACATTATCAATACATAAATGTTGCATTTTCATATGGAATGTCAGTATTTCAGTATATTTCAGTCATATAGATATTCAGTTGGGAGTAGACTTAGCACCGAGTTGGACTAGGGTTCAACGTACCCTCATAGTCCCAGAACTACGTGCCCCTGTAGGATTAGAAGTCCCCTCTGTTGGACATCAAATTTAGTGATCATGCTAGTCATGCCTTTATACCTCTCACAAGGTATATTGGATCCTCTCGATGGGGCATATACATCAGACTCCACATTTAGCTCACGTGGTTTATGTCAGTTAATAATACATCCCACTGTTAGACTCTTATTGCATTTTACTAGGTTTTCAGTATTTATATCAGTGTAGAGTTCAGCATGTTATCTTCAATATTAACATTTGGTCATTGCATTCAATTCAGTTCTTTTTAGTTATACTTCAGTACATCTTTATACCTTTTTTCAGATTATATCATTGCTCAGTTATGCATTGTTTATCTTAGTATTTATATCTTGCATTCTCAGTACATTCCAAGTACTGACGCATACTCTGCGCTACATCCTTTCATGATGTAGGTTCAGGTACTCAGCATACAGATCACGCATAGATCTATTCTCGGTCCGCATTCAACAACATATGTGGTGACTCCTCATATTCCGAAGAAAATAGACATGCTTTCATTTTAGTCTTTACTTTCAATTTTTAGTTTTATTAGAGTTAGATGGGGCATGCCCCTTCAACTCAACTCTGTTAGAGGCTTTTCAGACATAGTAATATAATCAGCTTGACTTGTTAAGTTTATCTTTCACTCATATTGAACTCTTTGTAAGTCTTAATATATCCAGATTTGTTGGTTATTCCCCATTTTCAATCATCTACTATTTTAGCTTCTATATGGTATATGTTTTACTCAGTTATTTTATAGTATGCTTATGATATGCTTGACACGGTTTTAGATTGGGTTCACTGGTGATCCTAGGTCTCGTGTTACGTAAAAAAGGTAGCCTCGGGGCATGACAAATAGGTTATCAGAGCATTAGGTTCAAGAGTTCTAGGATGTCTGAAAGCCGCACTAAGTAGAGTATTTTTTATGGGTATGAAGCGCGGCACATCTGTGAGGAGGAGGTTATATGGGGTTCCTATAAAGACTTAGAAAATGATAGGTTGAACTAGAGCCTTAATGTTTGGGTTAGTGTGAATTTAGGTTGATGTCTAGGCTGTTTTAGAACCTAGATGGAGCAAGGTAGAAGCCTAGGGTTCAAGCAAGGTCCTAGGCTAGCAAGATAGGGTGAAAGAAGCCTCATTCCTTGAATGGCTGTTTGGCGATGGGGCTGTTTGATCACCCAAATGATTGGGTGAGTCGCCCTTGTGCTCTTGTAATCTCCTAGTGGACTGCGCATTTGTCCTAGGTGCTGGACCAAAGGGCGAGCTAAGTCGTAGCTCGCCAAGCTGGTTGGCGTGTCGCCCATTGCGCCCCCTCCATCACCTAATGATCTGCCCATTTAGTGAGCTCACTGGAAATTTGGGCGAGCCAAGGGTGCACTTGGTGAGTCGCCTAGTGCACTTGGCGAGCTTAAGGGCCCAAAGAGCGAGCTTAGACGGGCAAGGGGAAAATTTTTAAGTTGTAACTTTGTGGGTCCTTAGTTCTTTTCCAAAGTTGAGTCACATTATTCTATTCATTTCCTAGCAACTATATAAACCTTTTTAGACTTGAATCCCTTCAATTTAGTTAATCCAAATATAATTAAAAGAAGACCCACCTTCTATCATGTATTTTCTCTCACTAGAAATCCTCCATTAGAGAAGAAGTAGAAGGGAGCCATTGAAGCTAGGGTTTGGTGATTCCAAGGTGGTTCTTCCTCAAATTTCTTGGGGATTCTTAGTAAAGGTATGGTAGTCTTCATCCTTGTTTAACTTTTCATTCAAGGAGCCAATTTCAAGGTGGTTTCAACTTATCAAAAACTTAGGATTTTATTCAATCTCATGGGTTCTTTCATTAAACGTTTTCAAAGGGTTTCTAATGACAAATTATGATTATATTGGTGTTTCATTGATGATTTATGATGAAATTACTCTATGAACCCATGATTTCTCTCAATTCCTAAATTGTGGCTTATGAAGTGGGTTTGATTATTATGAAAGCTTATGAATGGGAATTTGTCTAAATTGCTTTGGGTTATTGAATTGTAACATTATCCATGCTTTAATTTTGGTAAATTGTTGGTGTGTTGATGATTTGAAATTCATGGCCTTGAAGGCAAGTTATGACCTATTTAAATGTTGAGTTGAATTGTGCTAGAAATGTCGATCCACTTGAAAGGTGGAGGTATTTAATTACTATGTATGATTATGATGTGAAGGATATACATGTGATTCCAATGATAGAATGATGATCATGTATATAATGTAATTGTGTTATTGTTGATAGTATTTTCTCAATTGACACTCATGAATGATGAATGATAGAGTGTGAAGAGTTTCTTCTAAAGCCATTAAGATTGTATTGTATATCTTGAATTTGTAGGCTTCATGCATCCTTTTCTTAGATAAATGAAACTAATGTGAATGTTGAATGTAGAATTGGTAGGCTTATGCATAATTTTCTTGCATAACGAATGTGTCTGAACTTGATGAATATGAATCGATAGGCTATGGTATTCCTTTAATAAATAACTAATGCATGTGTCTTGACTTGATGAATATCAATCGATAGTCCGATGGAATTCCTTTCATAATTGAATGATGAAGTATTCTAGGCTATAACATAAACCGGTAGACCTAGTGTTGGTAGCCCTTCATGATGAGTCTAGGAACTAATGTGATGAACCTTGAATCGGTATATGTAGTGTTGGTAGACCTTTCATGTGTGAAATGATGACCTTTTATTTGTAGACCCAATATTTATATCACCCTTCTTGGAAATTCAATGAGCTATCTCTTATGTACATCGAATCAGTAGACCTAGTGTTGGTGGCCCTTTCTTGTGTAATGTAATTTGGGTCGGTAGACCTAGTGTTGGTAGCCCTCTCAAGTACAATGATATTAATGTGAATGAACTACTCTATGGGAATTGAGGCTAAGCACCGAGTGGATATGGTAAGATGGAAACTCTCCCAATGTTAGGTTAGATTCCCAATGAACATCTTCTTATCCAATAACTATGTACCCACATAGGATATTAGCTAGTGGATTCAATTCAATCCAATCTAATGTTACCGGTCTTCCTTATGTAGGTTCACCATCTTCTACGATGTGGGGTTACACAACACTGGATACCATGTCTAGCTTGCATGTTCTATGTTAGTTAATGCCTATTCCCATCATGTGAGATGTGCATTATGGTTTCTTGATGAGTTCTATGAGATGTGGGTGGTAGTATGGGATGCTATCCATACATTGCACGAGTAGGCTTTGAGAGGGTCATACTGAATTCTCTAAGCCTTAATGGGTAATGTATGAATGTCCTCTTAAGATAGAGTTAACGAGAATGATGATCTAGTGTCTAATCAATGAATGTGTCCTAAATAAAGTTATTGAAAAATGTTGAGTCTTAAATGCTTATATGCTTAAATGTAAATGATGCATGCTATACTTGGATTGTATTATGAGTTACTTCTTTGTCATGACTTATGGTATATGTATATGCCTTGTCTAGGGTAACTTCAAAGGAGAACTTAGTGTGAGTAGTAGTATGGGATGCTACTTGCACATTGCACAAGTATGACTTAAAGTTGTCTTAGATGTTGGTCTTAATGTGATGATGTGACTTATGTAATGTTTATGCTTCTTATATTCTTTGTTGTGTAAAGGTGGAAAGGCTGAATGGTAGGTTCACTTTTGGTTACCTTAAGGTGGTACCTTAGTGTGGGTGGTGGTATGAGACGCTACCCATACATTGCACAAGGTATAGCTTGACGGTTACTTGAGGTGAAGATTTAAGTGAAGATAAAGCTTCATATGTGGATTATATTTTAATGTGAAATATTACTTAAATGTTCGTTGTGACTTATATTATGCCTCTTTTATCAATGTTTCATGAAGTTTTACCAAAATGGCCTAAAAGCATGACTTTCAAATAAAAGTTCATTTGAAGCATATTTTTGCATGGCTTCCATACTTAGTACATCTAATGTGCTAACCCATATTTCTTCTCCCTTTTCACCAAAGTGTAGGGTTTGGAGATATTGGTGTACTATGCTTGAAGAGTAGGGTTCTAAGGTGCATGAAGATGAAGACTTGGTGAGTCCTCATAGTTTTGAGAACAATACCCACTTTGTTCCTTTATGTCTTTTAGTTATGTTAAGGCTTTTGTATGAGCTAAGTCCCAATGTTGTATTCAAAGTATTAGATGGTTTGAGACAACGTGTAGAAAGTATTCCGCTTGCTTTTTAATGAAAATGTCTTCAACTGTAAATGAAAGTTTTTCATTCTTCTCTATTTTCCTATGTTCTTATGTTTAACTATGCTATGAGGCTTGTATGAGATCCCTTCGGGTTCGAGTATACCGTGTCGCATCTGGGGTGTACCCCCGAATTGTGAAAACATGGTATCAGAGCACAAGGTTTTGGGAATGGTCTTAAGTTGTCTCAAACCACATTTAGTAGAGTCTTGTTCATAATGTGAAGCGCACCACATTATGAATATGTCGCTATTGGGTGTTAAGAAAGTTTCACTTCTCCATTCTTCAAGTCGTGCCATAGAGTTTAACTCTATAATGTCTTTCTATTATTCCTTATCCAATGGTCTTTAGTGTTTGACCACTTGTTAGAAGGTGTTAGGGAGGAAGGTCAGTTGTGATGCCAAATATGGCTATATGACTTGATAGAGTTGAGATGATAGTTTGTGGTGTGACTTTAGCATGAATGGGTTGCTTTTTGGTTATGTGTGTTGTTGGTAGAATCCGACTTAGTCAAGATGAGTTTTGAGGTGTGTTGAAAGAGTTGATGAAAGCCTAGGTGTGATGAATATGAAGGTTTAGTGATGTCTTACTCCGGCCTTAGAATGGAAAGAAGTGAAGTTTGAAAGAGCTAGTATAAGCTTTCTCCCAAGTGGGGGATAATGTGACTAGATGGTAAGGTCTTTGAGTGTCCTTGATTTTACGAGTTAGGCGTGCTTCATGTTCTAACCTTATCAGGTGTAGTGAGCTTGAGGATTTTAGACCCGATGTGGTAGACTCATATGAAACCTTGAGTGGTGTTGGTAAGGTTGTTTGTGAGCAAGAGTTGCTTAATAAGGACCTTCCTAGTTTAAAATCACTAGTTTGTTGATAGTTCCTTGTGGTTGTAAATGTCTTGTTAAGGTTCCCTTGTTTCGTTCATGATAAGTCTTAGTTGGGTCTTCTCCTAAGTAGGGGATGGTATGTTGAGTAGTAAGGTTGTTGAGAGTTCCGATATCCTTACCTCTTTTTTTATGTGCCTATTCAATCCTAAGACAAAGAGTTCCTTGTTGGCTTGTTTCATGTTGTGGAGTCATATGTGATATTTTGTTTCTATGGTCTCCTTATGTTATGCATGTTCTAGTTGAATTCTTGTTTGAATGAGAAAATGAGTTTTCATGAATTATGTTCCTCATGTTAATGTGCAGTTAGTATCAGTTACTTACATACTTCATGAGGTTAAATATTGAACATGCCTAAATGTGCTTTTATGAAGAATCACATAATGTGTCTAATGATGTTATGATGAGCATGATGTGATTTGGAGAAGGAAGTTCCTCCAATGAAATGAGAAATGTTGAAGTTATGATGCATAATGAGTTTATAGATGTAGTTCCTACTTGCTTGTGTTGCATTGAGCTTATTGATGTGGAGTTGATGTTTCCTCCTAGTTTTGTGCATTGTTTATGATGTTACATAAATGATGGACTGCTAACCTTGAGTCGTTAACCCGTAATGTGTTTTAAGTGTCATTCGATGACGAATGTTCCTAAGTGGGGGATAATGTAACGACTCAAAAAATGATAGGTTGAACTAGATCCTTAACGTTTGGGTTAGTCTGACTTAGGTTGATGTCTAGGCTGTTTTAGAACCTAGATGGACCAAGGTAGAAGCCTAGGGTGCAAGAAAGGGCATAGGCTAGCAAGATAGGGTGAAAGAAGCCTTGTTCCTTGAGGGGCAGTTTGGCGATGGGGCTATTTGATCGCCCAAAGGATTGGGCGAGTCGCCCTTGTGCTGTTGTGATCGCCTAGTGGACTGACCATTTGGCCTAGGTGCTGGACCAAAGGGCGAGCTAAGTCGTAGAGTGCCAAGCTGGTTGGTGTGTCGCCCATTGTCCCCCCTCCATCGCCTAATGATCTGCCCATTTAGGGAGCTCACTGGAAATTTGGGCAAGCCAAGGGTGCACTTGGCGAGTTGCCTAGTGCACTTGGTGAGCCTAAGGGTCCAAAGGGCGAGCTTGGACGGGCAAGGGGCCGATTTTTAAGTTGTAACTTTGTGGTTCTTTAGTTCTTTTCCAAAGTTGAGTCTACATTATTCTATTCCTTTCCTAGCAACTATATAACCCTTTTTCCACTTGAATGCCCTCAATTTAGCCACTCCAAATATAATTAAAAGAAGACCCACTTCCTCTCAAATATTTTCTCTCACCAGAAATCCTCCATTAGAGAAGAAGAAGAAGGGAGCCATTGAAGCTAGGGTTTGGTAATTCCAAGGTGGTTCTTCCTCAAATTGCTTGGGGATTCTTAGTAAAGGTATGGTACTCTTCATCCTTTTTAAAATTTTCATTCAAGGAGCCAATTTCAAGGTGGTTTCAAGTTATCAAAAACCTAGGGTTTTACTCAATCTCATGGGTTCTTTCATCAAATATTCTCAAAGGATTTCTAATGATAAATTATAATTATATTGGTGTTTAATTGATGATTTATGATGAAAATACTCTATGAACCCATGATTTCTTTCAATTCCTAAATTGTGCCTTATGAAGTGGGTTTGATGATTATGAAAGCTTATGAAGGAAATCTGTCTAGATTGCTTTGGGTTATTGAATTGTATCATTATCCATGCCTTAATTTTGGTAAATTGTTTGTGTGTTGATGATTTGATATTTATTTCCTTGAAGTAAAGTTATGACCTAATTATATATTGAGATAGAATTATGCTAGAGATGTTGATCCACTTGAAAGGTGAAGATGTTTAATTACTATGTATGATTATGATGTGAAGGATATGCATGTGATTCCAATAATATGGTGATCATGTATAGAATGTAATTATGTTATTGTTGATAGTATTTTCTCAATTGATACTCATGAATGATGAATGATAGAATGTGAGGAGTTTCTTCTAAACACATGTTGATTATATTGTATATCTTGTATTGGTAGGCTTCATGCATCCTTTTCTTATACAAATGAAAGTAATGTGAATGTTGAATCTAGAATTGGTAGGCTTATGCATCCTTTTCTTGTATAACGTATGTGTCTTGACTTGATAAATATAAATCGATAGGCTATGACATTCCTTTCATAAATGACTAATGCATGTTTCTTGACTTGATGAATATGAGTCTATAGGCCGATGGCATTCCGTTCATAAATGAATGACGAAGCATTCTAGGCTATAACATGAATCGGTAGACCTAGTGTTGGTAGCCCTTCATGATGAGTCTAGGAACTAATGTAATGAACATTGAATCGGTAGACCTAGTGTTGGTAGCCCTTTCATGTGTTAAATGATGACCTTGTATCGGTAGTCCCAATGTTTATGGTACCCTTCTTGGAAAGTCAATGAGTTATCCCTTATGTACATCAAATAGGTAGACCTAGTGTTGGTGGCCCTTTCTTGTGTAATGCACTTTGCGTCGGTAGACCTAGTGTTGGTAGCCCTCTCAAGTACAATGATGTTAATGTGAATGAACTACTCTATGGGAATAGAGTCTAAGCACCGAGTGTATTTGGTAAAATGGAAACTCTCCCCAATGTTAGGTTAGATTCCCAATGAACATATTCCTATCCCATAGCTATGTGCCCACATAGGATATTAGCCAGTGGATTCAATTCAATCCAAGCTAATGTTACCGGTCTTCCTTAGGCAAGTTGACCACCCTCCATGGTGTGGGGTTACATGACACCACATTCCATGTCTAGCTTGCATGGTCTATGTCGGTTAATGCCTATTACCATCATGTAAGATGTGCAATATGGTTTATTGATGAGTTCTATGAGATGTGGGTGGTAGTATGGGATGCTATCCATGCATTGCACGAGTAGTTTTTGAGAGGGTCATAGTGAGTTCTCTAAGCCTTAATGGCCAATGTATGAATGTCTTCTTAAGATAAAGTTAATGATAATGATGATCTAGTGTCTAACGAATGAATGTGTCCTAAATGAAGTTATTGAAGAATGTTGACTCTTAAATGCTTATATGCTTAAATGTAAATGATGCATGCTATACTTGGATTGTATTATGAGTTACTTCTTTGTCATGACTTATATATATGTATGTGCCTTGTCTAGGCTAACTTCAAAGGAGTACTTAGTGTGAGTAGTAGTATGGTATGCTACTTGCACATTGCACAAGTATGACTTATAGTTGTCTTAGATGTTGGTCTTAATGTGGTGATGTGACTTATGTAATGTTTATGCTTCTTATATGCTTTGTTGTGTAAAGGTGGAAAGGATGAATGGTAAGTTCACTTTTGGTTACCTTAAGGTGGTACCTTAGTGTGGGTGGTGGTATGGGACGCTAACCATTCATTGCACAAGGTATGGCTTGAGGGTTACTTGAGGTGAAGGCTTAAATGAAGGTAAAGGTTCATATGTGGATTATATTCTAATGTGAAATATGACTTAAATGTTGGTTGTGACTTATATTATGCCTTTTTTAACAATGTTTGATTAAGTTTTACCAAAATGACATAGAAGCATGACTTTCAAATAAAAATCCATTTTAAGAATGTTATTGCATGGCTTCCATACTTAGTACTTCTAATATACTAACCCATATTTCTTCTCCCTTTCACCAAAGTGTAGGGTTTGGAGATATTGGTATTCTATGCTTGAGGAGTAGGTTTCTAAGGTACTTGAAGATGAAGGCTTGGTGAGTTCTCATAGTTTCGGGGACAATACCCAATTTGTTCCTTTATGTCTTTTAGTTATGTTAAGGGTTTTTGTATGGGCTAAGTCCCAATGTTGTATTCAAAGTATTAGATGGTTTGAGACAGTCTAGAAAGTCTTCCGCTTGCTTTTTAATGAAAATGTTTTCGATTGTAAATGAAAGTTTTTAATGCTTCTCTATTTTCTTGTGTTCTTATGTTCAAGTATGCTCTGAGGCTTGTATGAGACCCCTTCGGGGTCCAGTACGTCGTTTACCCTTGGGTTGTGATAGTTCCCTTGTCTATCATCTCAAATAAAGGTCCTCAGTTTACCTCTCATTTCTAGAAATTGTTTCAGAAAGGTCTTGGTACTCATGTAAATCTCAGTACAACATTTCATCCACAGATGGATGGTCAGGTAGAGTGTACCATTAAGACTTTAGAGGACCTGTTGAGAGCTTGCATGATTGATCTCAAGGGTAATTTGAATGATCACCTACCTCTCATAGAGTTCACCTATAATAATAGCTTCCATTCCACTATTCTAATGGCCCCTTATAAGGCATTGTACGAGCGTAAATGTAAATCTTCGGTCGGTTTGTTTGAAGTAGGTGAAGCAGCATTAATTGGGTCAGATTTGGTTCATGAGGCTATGGAGAAAGTTTAACCAATCAGATATAGACTAAAGAAAGCCCAGAGTCATCAAAAGTCCTATGTAGATGTGAGCAGAAGGGACTTAGAGTTTGAAATCAATGTTTGCATTTTTCTGAAGGTGTCACCTATGAAGGGGGGTGATAAGATTTGGCAATAAAGGGAAGCTCAGTCCTAGATATGTAGGTCCTTACAGAATTCTGAAAAGGGTTGGTAATGTGGCTTATGAGTTAGAGTTGCCAGCAGAACTAGCAGCGGTTCATCCAGTCTTTCTGTTACGCCTCGAAAACTAGTAAGTTAAACTAGAGAGTTATAGAGCTTTTTCATAGGAGTTTTGGAGTGTGGTATGAGGATTAAAAATCAAAAAATTATTCCCGTACTTAGAAAGAAGGTTTTAGGAGCTAAACGTCAAGGTACGACCCCCAAGGACCACCCAAGGAGTCCTTGAGGTGGACCCCAAAAACAGTCCCCAAATCTGCAATTTTTAGTGAGCTACGGATGGCACCAATGAGGCGTAGGTCCATCCACACTCCGTAGCTCCAAGTCATGGGTCAAGGCCTGTATTTTTCTACACTTTTAGCTTCAGTACTCCACCCACGAAGGACCAGTACGGTCCGTAGACCCACCCATGGTCTGTGGGTGGAGGTCTCATGGGTTGGGGAGAATTTTCAAGATTAGTTTAAGTGAGGGGCTTAGGGGTTAAGTTAGTAATTAGTTAGGGGTTAAGGCAGGTTGGTTAGTTAGTTATTAAACCACACATATAATCCTTATATACCCCTAAACTAAAGCAATTAACTAATTCTTCAAAGAATCGAAATTCGCTCCAAGAAATTCTCTCTCTAAAAATGAAGCAGAAGAAGAGAAGAGAGTAGGAAGATTTTCCTCCATTGATGCAATCTTGATTAGGACTTTGAGTTGAAGTATGTTATATTATTCATCTATGGGTTCTTCCATCCATAGAGACTCCTTAGTTTTCCCCAAATTGTGAAGTCAAAAACCTAATCTAGCTATGGTTTCCTTCTTACATTGCGGGTAGGGTATAAGTAGGATTCCAATCTAGTTGATAATACCTAATTATGATTCTATTAACATTTAATTGTGATATTATGATGAATTCATGTTATTTTTATGGTAAACCCTAGGCTATTTGATGAATTTCATATTTTGTGGGTTTATGCCATTAGAGGTGAAATTAAAGATTCATAGGCGATCTTCTTAAATCAATGTCATCTGTAGTAATTGTTAAAATTTAGTAACATATAATCATGAATTGAACTAGACTTTATTAAAAATGATTGATCTTGACTTGTAAAGTTGAAACTGAATCTTTATGATCAATTGTGAGTTGAGTCAACTTGTAATGAAGGATGTGATCAAAATACCTTGAAACCTAGGTATAATGAAGAGATTAAGAAAGAAACCTTGAGGGTAAGGCTTGCGATAATAATTAGTTAGGGATTTAGAGTGAAGATAATATGATTAACTACAGATGCTAAGGCATTTAGAGTAAGTCTAAATGAAAATAGAAGTCTAATAGGTAGAAATGTGGTGAAAGGCCTACACTCACCTAACCTACCTTATAAATGCTTGAAAGTATAAAGTGATAGAATCAATTGAGCATGGATTGTTTGTCAAGGACATCCTTCCATGAGACATGAGTTTTAAGAAAGGCTTAACAAGTAAATCTCTAGGTGTATGCTTGGCTCCAAGTGGATATTGACAATGAGATGGAGTGTCATACAAGAAAAGGTCTGAGCTCCATGTTGAAAGGAGAACCACACCTAGTTGATGTGAGGACTATCCAAGTTAAAGGGGGAGGGGAACTATTACGTAGTAGAGTGTGGGTTTTCCCAAATTTAGGTCTCATGAGATGGAAGCCTTCACATAGTGGAGTTAAGGTTTCTAGTATCAATTTCCTTATCCAATGAACTAATATATGTTTAAAGAAGCATCTCACAGTGTTCTAAAGAATAATTGAACTAAGCCATTCTTGAAGAAGCATCTCATAGTGTTCACAAGTGTTAATGAACTAAGACATGATTGAAGAAGCATCTCATAGTGTTCAAGAGCATAATGGACTTATACATACTTAAAGGAGTATTTCATAGTGTTCAAAGTGTAAATGGATTAGACATGCTTAAGTAAGTGTATCATAGGATCCATGTTAAGAATGAACTTAGACATCCTTAAGAAGTATCTCATAGGTTTCAACCTAACAATGAACTAAGATGTGCTGAAGGAAGTACCTCATAAAGTTCCAAGGTCTAAAGAGAGAAGAACTAAGATGTGCTTAAGAGAGTACCTCATAGTGTTCTAAAGTTAAAGAGAGGAACTAGGTTCCAAACCAAGAAGTATTAGTAAGAGGACCTAAAAGTTGTACTTAACATGAATAGTATTATAAGTAGCTATGCATACATTGCACATGTATGACTTAGGGTTATTAAAGAAATGATTTCAAATAGGATTGTGCTATAGTTGCCTTCATAGCTATAGTTGACTAAAGGTGAGAGATTTGTTAGTTATGAGAGTTAAGCTATTAATGAAACCAAAGGAGGGTGAGTATGACTAAGATGACTTCAAGGCTATGCTTAGTGTAAAGGGTAGTATCGGATGCCTACCATGCATTGAACAAGTATGCTTTGATGTTACTTAGAAGTATGTTTACCTTATGGTATAGAAGCTTAGAGACTTGACAATGTATATAGGCTATGATTAATATGACCAAAAAGGGATACTTTGCTTAGGTGGTATTATGGGATGCTATTCATGCTTTGCTCATGTATGCTTTTGAGGTTACTTGAGAATAGTTCTTTTAGGGTATAGATGACTAAGAGTCAAATAATGTTTATATGATTCTTATGTTGGAGATTTGATTATTATGGTGATATTATCTCTTATGCTTATAGTTTATGTTTCATGATGTATTTTATATGATTTTGTATTATGTCTTATATTTACTAACCCTTGTCTTATGCTCTCATGGTTATGCTAGCTAACATATTTAGTACATTTTGTAGTAACGCATACTTTGCCTACATTCTAATCAAATGTAGGGTTTGGAGACTTGAGTGCTATTTTGGAGATATGTTTCTAAGGAGCAAAGGAGTTGAAGGTTTTGGTGAGTCCTCATAGCTTCGAGGACAAAACCCACCATTTCCTTTGTCTTTATTTTCATGTTGAGACTATTGTATGGGCTGTGTCCCAAGATTTATTCAAAAGTTGTATTTGATTGTTTGAGACAAAGTATAGGAAAACTTCCTCTTGCTTTTATAAATATTTTGATTGTAAAGAAAACTTTTAAATTTTCCCGTATTTTTCTATCATATTATGTTCGGATATGCTAAAGGCTTGTATGAGACTCCTTCGGGGTCAGGTACGCCATGTTACTTCTAGGGGGTACCCCTGGGTCGTAACAAACTTGGTAATCGGAGCACAAGGTTTAGAATGGTTCTTGGATTATTTCAAACCACGTCTAGTAGAGTCTTGTTCATAAATGTGAAGCGCGCTACATTTATGAATATGAGACTATTTGATGCTTAGTAAACTTCACTTCTTCATTCTCCAAGTCGTGCCATAGAGTTTAACTCTATAAGGTCTCTCTCATATTCCTTATCCGATGGTCTTTAGGATATGACTACTCGAAGGGCTTATGATACAAGAAGTGAGGGAGAAAAGGTTGGTTGAGATGCCAATTATGGCTATGTGACTTGATAAATTTGAGATGATGAACTTTGATGTTGTCTTTAGTATGAATGATGCTTTATTGTTGCCTTTATGTTATGGAAGATGTTTAGAAGAATTTATGTAGGCTTATTCCCAAGGGGGAGATAGTGTCCCTACCTAGCAAGGTTATTGTGTGGTTATGTTTAGTTGATGGTACAACCTGACTTAGTCATGATGAGTTTTGAGGTATGTTGATAAATTGGTTGAATGGGGTGTTTAAATAATACCCATATGGGTTGAGTGAATAGACTCTTCTAAGAAGGGTAGAAGTGTAATTCACCATAGTTCAGAACCATCTTGTGTGATGGAAGTGAAAGCTTAGTTATGACTTGCTCAGACTTTAGAATTGAAATAAGTGATGCTTAAAAGAGTTTGTATAGGTTGGCTCCCAAGGGGGAGATAATGTGCTTAGATAGAAAGGTTGTTGAGTATCCTTGATGTTCATAAATTAGGGTTGTTAGAAATTTTCACCTTGAGAGGTGTAGTGAGTATGGGAAGTTTAGTCCCAGTTTGGTAGGCTCGTATGAGATCTTGAGTGGTGTTAGTAAGGGTTACTTCTGAGCTAGAGTGCTTAAAGAGAACCTCTCTAAATTAGAAGTACCGATAGAGATCTTAGACCGACAAGTTAAGAAATAGAAAAACAAGAAAGTTGTTCCATGAAGTGGTAAGGAGTGTATTTTAGTGAGGGTTTTAGGTGAGGCTGCAACTTGGGAGGCCAAGGGCCAATAAGATGTCCCAATGTTCTCATCCTTTCCCTTCTATTCCTATTCTAGCTTGAGATGATAAGTTCCTCTTGATTTACTTTTATATGAAGTCATGTGTGATTTGCATGTTTCCATGATCTTCTTATGTAGTTCATGTTCATGAAAATGCTTAGGTCTTGATAGAAATGACTTATATGCACTGTTTTCCTCGTGTTGTAGTGCATTTGAGTTAAATTGCATCTACACTTCATGCGATGAGTTAACGAGCATGCCTTAGTTTGGAGTTGAAAGATTCCTCCTTGAATAAATGCTTTTTGAGAGTAAATTGCTTTTAGGCTGCATGAGTGTGTGTTGAGCATGTTTTGGTGAGGAGATGTTAGTTCCTCCTTGAGAATGAATAAATAAAGAATTTCATGCATTTTGGGTTGGTAGATGTCGTTCCTACTCCCTTGTGTTGCATTAAATTTGTTTAGTTTGGAATTGAAATTTTCTTCCTTTGTTGGGTGCATTTAGATGTAGTACATGCATGATGGGCTGCTAGTTTAGAGTTATGACTTTAAGAAATGTTTAGAATCGTCATTCGAGGACGAATGATCCCAAGGGGAAGATATTGTTACACCTCGGAAACTAGTAAGTTGAACTAGAGAGTAATAGAGCTTTTCATAGGTTTTTTGGAGTGTGGTATGAGGATTAAAAATCACAAAATGATTCCCGTACTTAGAATAGAGGTTTTAGGGGCTAAACATCAAGGTACGACTCCCCAAGGACCACCCAACGGGTCCTTGAAGGGGACCCCCAAAACAGTCCCCAAATCTTCAATTTTTAGTTAGCTATGGATGGCATCTACGTGGTGTAGGTCCATCCATGCTCCGTAGCTCCAAGTTGTGGGTCAAGGACTGTAGGTTTATGCACCTTTTAGCTTCAGTACTCCACCCACGAAGGACCAGTACGGTCCGTAGACCCACCCACGGTCCATGAGTGGAGGTCCCGTGGGTTGGGGCAGATTTTCAAGATTAGTTTTAAGTGAGGGGCTTAGGGGTTAAGTCATTATTTAGTTAGGGGTTAAGGGAGGTCTGTTAGTTAGTTATTAAAGAACCTATATAAGCCTAATATACCCCTAAACTAAAGCAATTAACTCATTCTTCAAAGCGCCCAAATTCCCTCCAAGAAATTCTCTCTCTAGAAGTGAAGAAGAAGAAGAAGAAGAGAAGATACTAGGGCAGATTTTCCTCCATTAATGCAAGCTTTATTAGGGATTTTGTAACGACCCGAGAGCACCCCCTAGTCGTTACCGGCGTATTCGACCTCTCGGAGGTCTTATACAAGCGCTTAGCATTCGTCATAGCATTATCATACAAAAATAGTGGAAAATTTAAACCTTTTCATAATATAACACAAGACATAGAAATTCACCTCATTTAAACCTTTAATACAAATCAGAATACTACATCTCAAGGTAGCCATCTTAAAACACGACTACAACACAAGAGGGACACATCCCTTACAATACAAAAGGAACTACTATCTAGTACAATGAACTTAAGGAAACTTTTCAACATAAAGGTTCTTGAATCTTTAAGGACACACCCGAACTTGGGAATAGTAAGCCAAGTTCATCACTTCTAGGAAAGTCCTTTAGCCACCACCACCTACACTAGGTGAAAAAAGATAAAGAAGAATGGTGTTAGTACAAGAATGCACTAAGTATGACAACCATGCAAAAACATGTTTTTAAAAGGACATATAGTTGAAAACCATGCATCATGCCTTTTTAGAGAAACTTCATGAACCTTTAACACATTAGGCAAAATATAAACCACATACATTATCATACACATGGAAACCATTCATAATATTACATAAAGCCACTTATAACATTTTAGGCACATTCAATGCATACAATAAATTACCTTCCTCTATATCTTACCTCCTTTCCTCAAGCAACCCTTAGGGAATACTTGGTGCAATGTATCACCTTAAGGTTAACGAAGGTGAACTTACATATAGACTTCATCAATCCAACCACATATATGCATAGAGTCAT